>JAPQRQ010000013.1:668781-680983 GCA_037367365.1 Apogon talboti | reverse complement strand
ATGTGTTCTATGTAGTCTGTTATATGTCATGTGTTCTATGTGGTCTGTTTTGTGTCATGTGTTCTATGTGGTCTGTTCTGTGTCATGTGTTCTATGTGGTCTGTTCTGTGTCATGTGTTCTATGTAGTCTGTTATATGTCATGTGTTCTATGTGGTCTGTTTTGTGTCACGTGTTCTATGTGGTCTGTTCTGTGTCATGTGTTCTATGTGGTCTGTTCTGTGTCATGTGTTTTATGTGGTCTGTTCTGTGTCATGTGTTCTATGTGGTCTGTTCTGTGTCATGTGTTCTATGTGGTCTGTTCTATGTCATGTGCTCTATGGGGACTGTTCTATGTTGTCTACATCTGTGCTCCCTGTCATCATCCACGTGGGCGGTTCTTGGATTACCCGTTGCCGTGGTAACCCTGTGTTTATGTGATGGGGATTCTCTCTCTCTCTCATATCCTGAGCTTCTAACTCATTTTCGTGTGACGACCTCAGCTGACCTTGGCCTCTGGACACAGTCTCCATGGGGACAATCTTTGGCTACAGATGCATTGTGGGTAGGAGGGAGTCAAAGCACCGAATGAAACTTTTTCTTGTGGAGGTTAAAGACAATGTGTTGTTGTGATGAGTCAGTTCGTCCACTCAGTCAGAGAAGAAAAACCCAAGACATAAAACACTGTAGATGCTGCCTTTGAGTTCCAAATGACAGCGTGGTATTTTACAGCTGCTACGGCAAAACAGAGGAGCCAAACTCTGAACATTTGGGCCAAACTGTTGTGTAATCGCTGCTCGTACTCGGGGGATTTACTGCAATTTTTTTCCCACCTAAACTTTGTAGAAGACGAGCATCCAGTTTCCAACTAACAGCCGATCTGTGATACGTTTAATTCCCACGACTGAGGGATTCCACTAAACAGCAACATGTTTCCAGTTGAGTCAGAGACAGCAACTTCAATGCAACAACACTGTCCAACACCAAACCCTGTGTACAAATACTGCACCCAGCGCTTTACTGCAGTAAAAGCAAAGGCTTTGAAGTATCAAACACTCACCAAATAACAAACAGACTGAATGTAAACACGTTGGGTTTTAAAGTTAAAAACACAAATGTTGTGTTGCGGTTTAAACATAAAAACACAAACATTGCATTGTGATTTAAGCGTAAAAACACAAATGTTGCGTTGAATTTTAAAGTTAAAAACACAAATGTGTTGCGGTTCAAACATAAAAGCACAAATGTTGCATTGGATTTTCAAATTAAAAACATGACCAATGTATCAGTGATCAGTTTAACCCACATTGACTCTTCATTCATCGTCTGCTTCGTTAACGTTAACTGGTCGTTAATGATTATTTGACTCTTGACTGAGTAAATAAACCTCATCTCCTGTTTGACTCTGGATTCACTGCTGCTCTTTCGGCGTGATCTGACCAAAGCTCCGCCTCCTTTTCCATGGAAATCTGCTTTTCTTTCGTCTTCATCTTCGACCCTGGAACCACGTTTTACGACCAAAGCCGTTTTAAAGGATCCAAGAGGAACTGTCGGTCGTGGAAAATTGATGGACTTTTATTGACATTGGAGCCGTCAGAGTGGACTCATCGGAGTTCTTTTACATTTTTGTTAACTCTGGCTAATTTCACTTAACATGAGGTTCAGAGAGGGATGAAGTTTACACTGAAGTCCAGCTGTGTGAAGCGAGACGACCAAAACCCTCTAATGACTGTTAATAAAACGTGACCAGTGGTTGTTAAAGGCCTTAAACAGCCCCGTCAGCTCGTTTCTGTTCATGTTTGGCCTAATGACTGAGGCTTTTAACCCTTTTGTCTCTTTGGTTCAGATGCAGCAGAAATGACGTTGAACAGGAAAAAGCATGAATCAAAGACACCAGATGGACTTTGGACGCCCTCCGGTGGCAGGTGATGACACTTCAGATGCTCACAACTCACTGTCTGCAAAGAATTTATTCATTTTGATTTATAGTGAAAAACTGAACCAAACTGGATCGCAGTGAAAAATCCCCAGGTGTGTTTCCAGGGAAATCCACGGTGGAAAAAAACAAACACAATCCGTCGTAAAGAAGCAGATTTCAGACGCTAACGGGACGTTTTCAGCCGACAACCCATTTAGAGGCTCATTCAGACTATTAGTCACCATGTATAAAAGAGCTTAAACTGTATTTATGAGCATCAGAAACACTGATTTAGGTTAAAAAAAGACCGACCAGACCCCAGGAACACAGGAAAACATCCACTTTAACCTGTACAAAGACCACCAAACATCATCAGCAACAGGATAATGATGAGAAATGGAAACCATATTCATGTTGTACCAGTTTAGGTCGTTTAAAGACTTCCTTAAAGACCACCACTAACAGAACCATTAGCAACACATGAAAAATAACTGATTGGATTAATTTAAAGATGATTTTTAGACTGATAATGACCAACTGAGAGCTGATTCACCCAAATAACTTCTGTTAAAGTAGGTGATTACCAACAAATATCTCATTTATAGCATTATTTACAAGTTCAGACCATTAAAAACAGTGAACATTATCTGTTTGCAACCAGTGGAAACCCAGTTCATGTCACATTTTGGCCCAAAAAAGTCCAGTTTAGGTCGTTTAAAGACTACCTTAAAGACCACCGCTAACAAAACCATCAGGAACACATCAAAAATAACCCATTTAGTCAATGAAAAGATGACTTTTAGACTGATAATGACCAACTTAAGGCTGGTTTACACAAATAACTTGTGTTAAAGTAGGTAAATACCAATGAATATCCAGTCCATAGCATGATGTACAAGTTCAGACCATTAAAACCTGTCAATAATATCTGTTTGCAACCACTGGAGTTTAGGTCGTTTAAAGACTACGTTAAAGACCACTGCTAACAGAACTATCAGGAACACATAAAAAATGACCTTAGTCAATTAAATAATGACTTTTATACTGATAATGACCGAGGTTAGGCTAATTTACACAAATAGCGTCTTTTAAAGTGGGTAAATACTAATAAATATCCATTTTAGAGCATTATTTACAAGTTTAGTCCATTAAAACCAATCATTGTTCAACCCCAGGAAACCAGGTTTACATCGTCCAGATTAGAGCTTCGAGTTCATTAAACATCATCAATAACAGGCTGATGATGTTTCATGGAAACCATGTTCATGTAATTATCAGGTTCTTTGAAGACTATCTTAAATGTAACGTATCAAGAATAACCAGTTAATTCAATTAAAAGATGACTGTTAGACCAATAATGACTAGTACAAGACTAGTTTTACAGAAATAACAACAGCACGGCAGTAAATAAGCACTTTAGACTATTATTTACAAGGTCAGACCATTAAAACCAGTCATCAATATCTGTTTGTAACCATTGGAAACACAGTTCATGTTGCATTTTGACCAAAAAAAAGTCCAATAGTGATATTCTAGTGTTTTTAGATTAACTTGGGCTCTGAAACAACACTATTAGCCACTAAAAGTCTAGATTTGACAGTTGATATCCCTTTGTATATGACCTCAGAGAATAAAAACACATAAACATGACAAAACAGTACAGTCTAATGAAGCATGAGTTTAAGACCCAGAATGGGTCTGATTTAGCAAAATTATGAGTATTTTAGAACTTTAGACCAGATAAATACTGATATATCTACAACTTGAGAACATTAACGTCTGTTCATGTCCACACAAAGGCTAGTTTAGGTCAATTAAAGACCGAAAATGACACCCAGTTTAGAGCATGAATAAACACAAAGACTTCAGTTTGGACTAGAAAAGCACTTGGAGCGCGCAGACCTCCGCCAAGGCAGCTCAGTTCCCCCAACAGATAAACAAGACATGCCAGCTGAGAGGATATTCAACTGAAAATGCCATAAAAAAAATCCTGGATCACCCCCAAAATCGACTCGCCTGTTCCTTGTCCTATTTCAGACATTTCCTGAAAATTCCATTAAAATCCACCCATAACTTTTTACACTATGTTGCTAATATAGACAAACAAACAGACAGACAGAAAACCCTGGTGATTACATTAACCACCTTGGCAGAGGTAAATATTAAGGGGAGTTCAGAACAGGATAAAATCTGTTTTCACTATCAGTTTAGAGAGTTTTTAATTTATTATTGACCCTAAAACCATTAAAATTCAATTTAGACAAATGGTTTCTGTCACCTTTAAAGCATGAGGTGATTTTGGAACAACACAATCAAATTCCATTAAAAAAACATTTTAGAGCATCAATTATAAGTTTAAAGCAGTTAAATTCTGGTTTACTATTACCAGATGTTTCTCAGATTAACATCCACCACTTAAACAACATTTTAAGTCCATTTTGATTGACGATTATTAGTTTTGAGCATATAATTGCTACTTTTGTTTAATTTTAAACTTGGTTAATTAAAGAACTAGTTTTCCACTCTCATTATTTTGCAGATGTGTTATAGTCAGATTTCAGACAAGTCTCAAACAAAAGCAGAACATGCTGTAACTGAAGTGAATATCAGTTTGTGTCAGTGTTGTTTGTAGAGGTGGCGCTCCCCCTGGTGGCAGCCAGAGGCACTGCAACAAAAAAGTCAGATCAATATTTTATTTCTTTTTTTGGTTTAATAGAAGAAACACATTTTATAAACCAACAGAATATACATATTATAACTTAAATCACCACTAAAATCACTGAGCTGTCCTACAATAAATGCATAAAATAAAATAATGAAGTACATACAATCATTAACATTTATTAATAGCATAACTTTTCATATAGTGCAGTTTATAATGTGCAGAGCTTTAAATACCTCAGTATTAATGTACAAATAATACAACAGAGTCACTTTTTAAGTAAAAATACACACATTTTAAGACAAGATAAGTCAATTATGTTAGAATTGGACCTGGTATATAATTACAAAAATCAAAAATGTTGTTTCAATATGGTTCCATATTTGTTGTTTTATTAGTCTTTTATTCTATTCAATGCACATATCAAGTGCAATATCATATAGTCTTGAGATTCTATGTCCATTATCAGTATTCCATAGTTTAAGTGCAATTATATTAGAGAAGTTATTTGTCGTAGCTGCATGTTCAGATGTACTGTTTCTAAGCAAAAATGGACCATTTTGGACCAGATGTGGATGAGTGAGTTTTTATATGATTCATTTTCTTCACCGTTGGGTTAATTTTGTTCTTTTCTGTTCTGTTGGGTATTCTGTTTGTCTGTTGGTTATTCATCATTTTTGTTTATTTCGTTGGTTATTTTACTAATTTTAGGTCATTTTGTTGATTATTTTAGTTCTTTTTATTGTTTTTGTTGAATATTTTGGTAACTTTTTGGTTCTTTTTTGTTATTTTATTTTGCTGTTTTCTGTTAATTTCAACGATAGTTTTAAATTTAACACTTTTGATCATATTTGTTCATGTTTTGATCATGTTAGAGTTCTACAGGCCTAGCATCTCTCATTCCTTCTCTGTAGGACCCAGAGGTGCAATGTTAATGTAAATTGTTAATGCAAACATGGCAGAAGCTAACAGATGCTAGATGCTTGGCATCTCCGATTCCTTCAGGTCTCTGTAGGACCTGGTGGTGTAATGCTAATGTAAATTGCTAATGCTAACGGACAGAAGCTAACAGATTATACATGCTTAGTGATTCCTTCAGGTCTCTGTAGGACTCGCTGGTGTCCTCCTTGGTCCTCGTCCTCCTCAGACTGTACTTGGTGTTGTTGAGGGGGTTGTTGACCGAAGACACAAACTGGAAGGATCTGGACAGGACGGCCCTGAAGGTCGGTGTTCTGGCCGTGAAGAAGATGAAGATCTGAAAACCCTGGAAACAAGAAAAGACCAGGCAGGGTTAGATCAGACCCAATTCCCCATCTGGGATTGAAGGAAACTAAGGAGATGAGACTGACCTGAGTGGTTGTAAATATGCAGAAGAGGATACTGAAGACCAGGTTGGCCTGTCCTGACGAGGTGAGGACCAGAAACCCCAGAGTCCACGACAAACCCAGTAACACCGCCAACGAGAAGCTGGTCAAGAACTTCTTCCACGCAGATGAGCGCTTGGTGCTGGAAAACAAATGTTTATCTCTACATATACACTGATGATACTCTGGTTTATTATGTTCATGATGTTTATTGTGTTCATTCTTCTTTTTTTCCTTCATTTTTGTTCATTTTATTGATTGATTTGATAGTTTTTGTTCATTTTGTTGATGATTAATTATTTTTTCTTCAATTTTGTTCAGTTTGTGGATTATTTTGTCCTTGTTGCTTAATTTTTTTTAATTTTTGTTCATTTTATTCATTACTTTGACTGTTTTTTTTCATTTCCTTGCAAATTTTATTCTTTTTAGTTAATTTACTGCTTGTTTTCTACATATTATGTATTATTTTGAAAATGTACTAAATATTTATTTAATAGATATTTTTCGCAAATTTGTTTATGTTATTTTGTTCATTGTGTAGCTTATTTTCTAAATATTATTAATTTTGTTGAGTTTTCATAAATTTTTTAATTCATAAATTTTTTAATTCATATTTCATTTGTTTTAGTTCATTGTATGTCATCAGTTCAGTTTGACTTTATGATGGACGTCTGGTCAAAGGATGGTGTTACCTGGTCAGATTTGGATTTGTCTTGCATGTTGTCATGGAGACGAGAACCAGCAGCACAATGTTGTAGATCAGGACCAGACCCACAGGAACGATGAACCCCCAAAACATTGGTTTCCTTAAGTCGAAATGTTTGTCCCCGTTGAGTCCTGAGAGCCAGCAACTGGAGACAGAACCGAAGGATGGAGCAAGTGAAAGTGAAAGTAAAAACTCATTGATTCTAAATGAAGGAGACGTACAATTCCTCCTGTCTGTATCCCAGAGGGTTGTCCAGTCTGTATGTAGTTCCCAATGTGATCGCCATGATGATAGCCGGGACTCCTAAGATAACATAGGAAGTCAGATGTTAACTAATGAGTCTATGATGTTGACATGAGTTTCTATTTTTTTTTCTATTATTCATACATTCTTTTATTTAGAAGAACTTTCATTGTTCATTTAAGGTTTAGTGTCTTTGTCTGAGAATTGATTAATTTACTGAGATGTCCAAAAATGGCAGTAAAACATGGTGCTTTTTATGGTAAATTCAGGTTGAATGGAAATTTTAGGATTTTTTTTTTTATAATTGAGAAAGGCTGTGATTAATTTATCAGCATGTATCACAATGTTTGTCTCTGAATTTTTCAGTCAAAATTGGGTAACTTCAAAATGATCAAATAAAACTTAAATATTATGATGAGATGAAAAATAGAAATTTAGAGTAAAACTGTTGGAATTCTGTAGCTGAAACACAAATACATTTTTTTCTCTTCATTTAAGTGGTCTTAAGTGATTTATCATTATTTATTATATCATCCTCTGTATTTTCCATTTTTCTTCAGTTTTGTTCATAGTATTTCATATTTTATTCTTTTAAGTAAATTTTTTATGCATTACTTTTTTTTAAAACATTTATTTCTCTTTCTGACTTAGTTCATTTTATTGCTTTATTTGATTTATTTTAACTTAACTTAATTTTCTACTTACTTTTTCCTGTTATTATTTTGTAAAATTTTTTTATGCATTTTATTTATTTTATTTGTGTTCGATTGCTTTTTCTGATGTGTTCATTTCAATTTAGTAGTTTTTAGCTTATTTTATTCACATTATTTTGTTCATTTTTCATTTGTTTTGTTCATTTTAATTATTTTTTTTCTTATTTTATTCTTTTTTGCATCATTTTAGTTACATTTTTTGCTCACTTTCTCCATTTTATTTCTTATTTTCTACATTTCCTTCATATTTGTTCATTGTGAACATTTTATTTATTATTTTATTAGTTTTTGTTCATTTAGTTACTTATTTTAAATTTTTTTGTTTATTTTGTGGCTTGTTCATGTTACTTATTTGTTGATTTATTAATTGCTGTTAATTTTTGTAATTTAGCTGTTTTTGTTTATTTTGTTGCTTTTTTTAATTTTTTTTTAGTTCATTACTGGCTCATTTCCTGCAAGTTACTCATTATTTTGTATATTTTGTCATAGGTTTTTGTCTACCTGTGGTATCTCTTACCCCATCCAACAGCGAGGCTCATGGGTGTCCATTGTGGCGGCAGATCACGGCTGTTCGTCCGGATCAGCAGCACCAGCTGAGTTCCATACATGGCATTCCACGTGAAGGTCGCCAACAGGAAGTAGTGAAGAAGAGCAGCCACAGCCGTACACGAACCATGATCCGGCGCCACGTATTCATCGGAGTGAGGGATGACGTTGGCTTCGTTGATCTCCACCGGAGGGGTGGAATCTGAGTTATTGACGCCAGAGAGGAAGGTGATGATGAAGGTGAGGAGGCTGAAGCAGATGCACAGCAGAGCGATCTTGGAGTTCTTGAAATTCCCGAATTTTCTCTGAAAACTGTAGGCAGACGTGTCATCCAAAGACAGAATGAAAAGTAGAACTTGGTGACAAAATCAAAATGTTTTCATTGACAGCATCACTTTTAAGTTTAAAAGCTCATTTTATTTATATGTTTTTTTTTTTATCTTATGTTAAAGTTGAAGAAATGAGTCGACTGTGGCTTTAAAGTAGTTATAAAAGATGTCGGAAAAGACGTAGCAATAAAATTACAAATACAGCTACAAATTTTGCAGAAAAGGCGTAAATATATAAAATATGTTAATTATTCTAATCTGTGAAAGGATGGTTTATTCATTGTGATTCTGTCAAAAGAACAGTGAAATATTAAAACAATAATATTCTGAATTATATGGATAAAAAATTATTTTCTTTGCAGATGACACCTGACTGTATGTGTCAGCTGAGTTGTGAAATCTTTTAAGTCCAGCTTAATCAGATAAAGCTTCGTTAAGTGAGTCGTACTTCTCTGTGATGTGGTGAACAATGGTTATGACCAAACCCAGGATAGAAATGGAAAGTCCGATGATGGAAATCCAGTTGAGAGCGTCTGCGTACTCATATGTCTCTGTAAAAGACTGAAACAGACACTGGTCGGTTTCCTGTTGAATTTGAAACCTCAGAGTGGTTTGATGAAACCATAAACGGTGGCGGCGTTTTACCCAGAGGGCAGCAAAGTTGGTGGTGTGGTTACAGAAGCATCGAAGGACTCCGTCCGAGGCGTTTCCTTTGGAGCAGCCGTTGGTGCTCCAGTCATTCAGGCTGTAGTTCCAGAAGACGCAGGCGAAGGTGTGAAGTTGCGTCCCGTCAATCAACTGGAACCAACACCCCAATACATCAGCAGGGGTCATACAGGCCATGCTCCTTTCCCGCCAACAGTCCCAGGAACATTTATGTATGGGAATTAATTTACTTGGTAAAAGAATTCCTGGTAATCCGTGTGGTTTGTGTTTCTACCTCAAAGTCCTGGAAAATGCATTCAAATCTGGCTTGTTCTAATTAGCAAATATTAGTTCCACTGTGTGCTAGTTACCCATTAGCCAGACTTATTTCAACTGTGTGCTGGTTAGCTGTTAGCCAAAGTTAGCTCTGCTGTGTGCTTGTTAACTATTAGCCAAAGTTAGCTCAGCTGTGTTCTAGTTAGCTATCAGCCAAATGATCAAAACACAAACCAAGTGAATCTTGTAAAATGGAATAAACTGGTTCATTTAAACATGGGGAGTGAAGGGAAAAGTAGAATGCTGACAGTGTGTTCCACCAATCAGCGTTTCTTAGTATGCAGCCCCACCCCCAAGAATTGTGGGGAATTCAAAAAGTCACGCCCCCCCCTACTAAGAACTTTAACCAGGAAAAGTTTGGGGTCAAGGAAAATTTTTTTACCGGGTAATTTCAGTGGAAATGCACCAAAGTTTTTCATAAGGGTAAAGTTAAAGTTCCTGTGGTGGAAAAGGGGATTTTGGGTAAAACCTTAATACATGAACATTTCCACCTCAGACATACAAATCTTTATTTCTGAATGTTCTGTGTTTCCATGTTGCGTTTTTTACTGCATATATTGAAATTGTTAAATACATTGTCCTGAACCTAAATGTACATACTGTCACGGTCTGCTGCTGTTGGGCCGCAGACCCCTCCCTCTTCCTCATCAGGACTCTTTCCCCCACCTGTCTTGCGCTGCATGGCTGCAGCGCCTCTTCATTAGGCCACTATATAGGCCCTTTGTCTGGAGCCGTGCAGCACTGGATTATTGTCACTCACTCCTTGCCATAACCCGGACTTTTCAACCATCAGGACTCTGACTCCCTATTCCCCCAGGTTTTCTGTTTTATTCTGTTTCTTTGTTAACTAAATCTGTTTTCTCCCTTCCACACCATGCATTTGAGTTTCCTCTTTTCCCACCGTCATGACACATACTATGATCTCTGTTTTGACTTGGACTGAAATTAATGAGTTAATTATTAAGGCAATAAGTTATAAAACGTGAACTCTGTCTCCATGTGAGCTCACACACCATAAACAATACAATCTGAGGTTATAGAGAAATGTGAGTCCAAGCAACATGAGACGTCACTTTAAGTGTCTTGAATCTGATATTGGTCACCATTAAAAATGTCTGTTTTCAACTAATTAGTACTGAGGTAAACTGTGAGAACATCCACAACAGAATAAATAACTAAATTAAACTCTATCATATTTAGTAGTTTTTTATTTCTATTTTTTCAATGTGTACTATGATATGAGGTGTAATGTTAGTTAGAACAGTAATTTTAGCACTTAATTTTCAGTGAAAAACTAAATTTGTTGGAATTTCTTATCCTGATTTGTACTGGGGTTACTTATTTCTAACGGATGTTAGCTGAAGTGTCGCCAAAAGTTAATTCCAGTGTGTGTTAGTTAGCCACTAGCCAAAGTTAGCGGTAAAAAAACACCTCGATAAAACCATAAAACTGGTCATTTCTTCCAAATAACACAAAAACTGAGGAAAAATAATGGAAAATTGAAGAGTTAAGTGACAGTAGTTGCACGATTTCTCACAATGAAACTGAAACTGACTCTAAACGTAAAGTTTTTACAAGTTCCTTCATTTCTAACATTAGCCTCACCGTGGGTCTGAAAAGCATCTCCACATGCTGTGGCGTCATGCCGCGGTCCTGACCTTTGACACTGGCCGATAGGACCCGAACGGCGGCACGGCGCCCCTTGTAGACTCTGGACCTGAAGAACCGATCGTTCTGGTAGAGGACAAAGCCCAGCGAGACGTTGGACGGCGTCCGGCGAACGCTGGCGTCTTCTTCAGTCGCAGGAAAAAAACAAGCTCAGACTTCAGATCAGAAGATGAGGTCCAATCAATGCATCAAAATTAACACATATTTAATAAATTTAACATTATTTACAGGAAAAAATCTACAAATAAGAGCAACAATGTTTAATCTCTTGAATTTAATCCTTTTATTTTAAATTATCGTGTTAGTGGTCAGAGAATGTTTTATCTATTAAATTTCTAACATAAATATCAAAGATTTTTACAAGAATTTTACATATTATTCATACTTCATAAATTCATCTTTAATATCAATTTCCATACTTTCTATTTTCTTGTAAATTCACAAATTTAATCTCACAAATGTGTGAATCTAAAATCTCAGAAAATGTAAAGTTTTCAAAAAGTTTTTCTTAAATTAAATCAATCTGAATTTTTGGTTACGGTGGCATTTACTGATGAATCTCACCTGTTGGGAACCGGACATAGATCAGGGCGTCGGCAATGAAACCGTTTTGCACTGTGACAGTCGAGGCGTTGGTGTTGAGCTGAATCCTGTCAGCTACGAAACTACCAGACGTCCCTAAATAAAGCCAGAACCAGATGATACTGTCACCGCTCGGACCGACCCAGGACTAATGATCCACCAACAGTGGAAGGTCTGACCTGTTAGAGACATGAACTGGACTCCTTGAGTGTCCACCGATGGGATCTGGGCCGACTGGACCACCAGGTTGGGCTGGACTACCTGAGACTGGGACGAGTTCTGACCAGAGCTCAGGTTCAGGGAGAGCTGGTCCAGGGTCAGTGTGAGGCTGAAGACGACGAGCAGAAACAAAAGACACAAGGAAGACAAACTGAAATCTGTTGGACTCTACAAACCCTTTTCTACTACAGGACCTGTTACTTAACCAGGAACTTTGAAAAACGAACAGTTATGTCTATAACTTCTGTTCCCTGAGGGAGAGGAACGAGGTACAACACATGTACTATGGGACAT
>JAPQRQ010000013.1:649184-664020 GCA_037367365.1 Apogon talboti | reverse complement strand
TTGATTAATCGGCAATACGCCATAATCGGCCCGGCCGGGCTCTAGTGGACACATACTTGAATTTAGTCGGAATACACTTTAATTCAAATGTACCTAAAATTTGTTGACATTTGCTTGAATTTTAGCTGAATCGTAGCTGAATGTAGTCGGACCAGATGAATTTGAGCTGAAGCATAGCTGGATTGAGTCATATTGCCCAAATTTAGTCGAAAAGTAGCTGAAGTTGGTCGAAACCTAGCTGAATGTAGTTGAAACGTAGCTGAATTTATTTAAAACAAAGCTGAAACTGTAGTTGAAACATGTGAATTTAGTCAAAACATATCCAAATTTTCTTCAAACGTAGCTAAATTTGGTTGAAATATACCTGAATTTGGCTGAAACAGCTGAATGTAATTTGAAGGCATGTGGAAGTAGTTGAAGCTGTGTTTGAAGGAGTTTCTCATCCATTGTAATAAGAAAAAAATGTGTAAAAATCTGAATATTTTAAAGGTTTCCAAAGGTAGAAGTGTAACAGCGACGGTGTGGTGAATGAGCTGCAGGTTTTGTTGGTTGAATAGTTTTGGGTTTAATCTTTACAAACATCTGTCAGACGAGTTTATCTTCAACCAGAGACTCTGAAAGAACTCTGACCTTTGACCCCACTGAAAAAACGCCTTCAACTGAGTATGGATCAATACATTATCATGAATAAACATCACGGCTGCTGTCATCAAACTATTCAAAGTCCTCAGTTCAGTCGACTTCCAGAACCGTCACAAAAACAGCCAAAGGAATCAAAGAAATGAACAAAAACAAGAACAGAATGAGCCACAAACAGAACAAAATTCAAGGAAGTAGAATAAAATAGGCAACAAAATGTAGACAAACAGGCAAAGTCATCAATAACATTAGCAAAAATTGATAACAAATTTTACAAAAGAAATAAATTGAAGAAAATAAGAATGAAAATTAATAAAAATGAACAAAATAAATAGCAAGAACAAAATTAAGCACAAACAAAAGTTCAACAAAATTAACCAAAATAAGTAAAACTATAAAAAAAATTAACAAATATGAAAAATTTAGTTTGCAAAGTAATAAATTATGGAGAAAATTAGCAACAGAATGAACTTAAATGTAAAAGAGAATGAAGAAGAAAAGAAGAAAATTATCAAAATGAACCAAAACAGCCAAAGTGATCAATACAGTTAACAAAATTAATGCGAAATCAACAAAATAAAACATAAAATGAACAAAAAGTGACGAGAAAATAATAAAACAGGCAACAAAATGAACAAAAACAGATAAAATAATAATTCAAATGAATAAAAACATTTGCTTTGATGTTCAGTTAATGATATATTTAGTTAAAAACACATTATGTTACATCATTAATGAACCTGTAGTTGTTGATGAAGACAATTCAGTGTTTTTTATGGGGTTTCAGTTACAAATCCAAGTCTCTGCGAGTGTAAATCAGTGACTTTTTGTTTTGGTAGGAGGGCGTCCTGCAGGGGGTGCTGGTCATGATGTAATCATTGCCATGTGACTGTCATACGGGTCAGAGTTTAACCTGACCAGCTCAGTCCTCGTCCAAACGTCCGACCGTCATCACGCCATGGCCCGGCTCGTTGAGTGCGTCCCAAACTTCTCTGAAGGCCGCAGCAAAGAGGTGATTTTACAACACTTTCCTCAGATTAAAGCAAAAAATCACAGTTTATTTACTTTATTTTCAGAGTTTTGCATGTGAGAAACAGTTACACTAGATGGAAACCAAAGCAGTTATTTACACAGTAATGAAATGATACCAAAAATCCCATGGAAACGTCAATGTTTCACTGTTAAAATAAGGAAAGTCCTGTTGTTACTGGTCAAATCTAGATCAATATCAGCTCAGTTACATAGATTCACTTCAAATATTACAAACAAGGTTATTTGACTTTTTTAATATAAAAATAATAGTCATTTCCCTAAACTGTATTGAAATTTATATTTTGTCAAAGAAAAAAAAACAACAAAAGCTTTATTATTATTGTTTTTGTTGTTGTTGTTGTTGTTGTTGTTGTTGTTGTTATTATTAATATTAATAATAATAATAATAAAGTGTCATCTAATCCTTCTTAGTCTTATTATTATTCTTATTACGGTTTTACTGTTATTGAGGTTATTATTATTTTCTTATTTCCTTTTTTCCTTCTATTTCTTCTTCTATTTGTACATATGATGCAGTTCTGATACTGGAGCCTTAATTTCCCAGAGGGATCAATAAAGTTCTATTTAATCTACTGTAATACATTCTTTAATTTGACCTTTTTCACCTTGAGAAACTAAAACTACAACTAGACCCAAACAGAAGTTAAACCAAAAGTACTTATGCATTTGCAAAATTCACTGAAAAATTAAAAGTTTTGGTTTGATTTTGGGAATATTTGCACCTACAAAAGTATGTGGACAGGTCCCCATTAAACATGAGGTCCAGCTGTCCACATACTTTTGTCACGGTTGTTTTTGGCTGTTGGACTCGTCGTTGCTGATGGAGAGTCTTTGTGTGTTGGAGGTCATCGATGCCATCGCCGCCTCCATCTCATCCACGTCCGGCTGCAGCCTCCTCGACGTGGACCCCGGGGCCTCCACCAACCGGACTGTCTACACCTTCGTGGGCTCTCCAGAGGCAGTAGTGGAGGGGGCCCTGAATGCAGCGCGACAGGCCTTCAGCCTCATCGACATGAGCAAACACTCAGGTCAGTGAACTCCTCATGAAGCTCGACGCCGTTGCACAACAGTCACATGACCTGATGTGTTTCCTGTCCAGGTGAACACCCGCGGACCGGAGCCATGGACGTCTGCCCCTTCATCCCGGTCCAGAACGTCAGCATGGACGACTGCGTCCACTGCGCCAATGTCTTCGCTCAGAGATTGGCCGATATGCTGCACGTGCCCGGTACGAAGCCGCGGGAGACGAGAAGAAACAGGTTTGACGTAGAAGAAGAAACGTGACTTGATGTGGTTCTTTTCTTCAGTGTATCTTTATGGAGAAGCAGCTCGAATGGAGTCGAGGAGGAGTCTGCCCGCTGTGAGAGCCGGAGAGTATGAAGCTCTACCTGAAAAGGTCCGTAACCATGGTGACAAACATCGGTAAAAACTGCAAGAAATGTTCCGATATTTTCCCATGAGATAGTCGTGTGAACGAAGGTTGAAACCAGATTGAAGGTATAGTTGGTGTCCAATCCATAAGGGGGTAAATGTTGTCTGCATCCTGTATTTGCACTTTTCTAAAACATGTTTCTTTTGGCTCCAGCTGAAGGAGGACAAATGGAGACCTGACTTTGGCCCCGTCCAGTTTGTACCATCATGGGGCGCCACGGTAACCGGCGCTCGCAAGTTCCTCATCGCCTACAACGTGAACCTGATCAGCACCAAAGAGCAGGCTCATCGCATCGCTCTGGACATCAGGGAGCAGGGGCGTGGGAAAGACCAGGTGCATGCTGGGAGATGTAGTCCATTTGTGTTTAGCCCCTTTTACACAGGACTTCTGTTCTCGGAATATTTCACCTTTAACGACATCTGTGTAAACGAAATGGTGGGATCATTTGGTCCCACCTCTGTCACGACTCTGGAGGTAGTAACAGAACCATGATAAAAGTGGAATCATGACACACCTGTCGTTCCACAACCACAGTGCGACCCCCGTGCCAGGGGGATTTAAAAATGAGCGCGGGCCGTAAACGAGTATACAGTAAACGAGCATTTCAGTGTGAGCAAAAAGATGTTGAACTGGGGAGATGCCGAGATCCGCGAGCTGTTGTCACTTCAGGTGGAGGACTCTATCCATGCTAACATTTGTGGAACAGTGTGGATGTTTTGAGAGCCAACACCGCTATCCTCAGGGTATTTCCCACACGCAAGTTATACGTCACACTATACGCTGTGCTGCGTCACCGCTCCTTTGATTCCAGAATGCAGGTCCACTGTGTAAAAGTCCATCCAGCCTGTCTCACCTCTGTTATTCCTTTGGCTTGGCTGTGTAAATTGGTCAATGGTGGAAAAAAGGTGGGATCAACATCTCACCTTTTTTCCAGAATCTCTGTGTAAAAGTGACTTTTGTTTTCACTCTGAGGCGCCGGGTGGTCATGGTGTTCTTTGTATGTTTTGTCTTGGTGCCTGTCAGCCCGGGCTGCTGAAGAAGGTGCAGGGGATGGGCTGGTACTTGGATGAAGCCAACATCGCTCAGGTGTCCACCAACATCCTGGACTATGAGCAGACGCCGCTGCACACCGTGTACGAGGAGATCTGCCGCGACGCAGAGGTCAGAGGTCACGATTACCGACAGCCAACCCGGTCAGCAGAATAAAACATCCGACATATTTACAAACCAGAGATACTCAAATACACAAAGATATTGTCTCAGTTTGTTGTTACTGTTTGACCAACAAACTGTCCGTTTATTGATCATCTGCTCAGTAATTGACTGATATTGTAATATGTAAAAACAGAACAGTGAAATGAAAGCCTGAAACAATAAGTTAAGTGAAAAGAAAAATAACCAAAAACTGATACAACAAAGAAGTTACCAGCAACATGTTCAAGTAGAAAGAGGAAATTTAGAAGTAAGTTAGTTCTTAAACATGTTATGCCTTGTATCACCTTGAAAAAATATGCATCTTTAGTCCCAACACCATGACTGACGTTAAAATACTTTCGTAAAGGAGGTACATGAAGGAGAACTGCATGTTTTTACTTTGGCTTCCGTTTATCGCGTGTTTGAAGAAAAAGTCCATGTGTGTCTGAAGTGGTTTCATGGAGGTCCTGGACTCCACAGACCGCTGAAGGTGGGTTGTGGTATCTGGCACCAACACATCAGCTGTACATCCTGTAGGTTGTGGAAAGGGAGGGGGTGGACTTGGTGTCCAGCCCCTTCTACAGATGTTTAATTGGACTTTTGATGCTAATGACTGCAGACCACGAACGACCAACACACCTAAAGGTTTGGGGATGCTCTGACCCGGTCCTCATTACAGTTTGACCCTGGTCACAGGCAGTCCAATCTTTATGCTGCACATTTTGTTGCTTCCAACACATGAAGTTCAAGTAGTAAATGTTCACTTGCTGCCTTGTTCTTCCCACCCTGTGACCCTTCCTATGACATGACATCATAACAAGGAGCTAATTAACTAGACTTGAATTGAGGAACTGATAAGTGTTGATTTGGATGTTGCTACAATTTTATATCCTGCAGTGTTAAATAGGTCTGTGGGCGGAGCTAATTCCACAGGCTGATTGTTTAAAGTCATGGCGACAGTCTCAAGGGGGCGTGTCATGGATAGAGTTGATTTCACTATGAGTAGCTCCACCTCTCAGTGGAAAGCACTCATAGGAAAGAAAACACTCATCCTATAATGAATGGTTCTGATGTGTTGTTGTTGTTTATGATGGTTCTGGGGGGTATTCTGGAAAGCAGGTTCAACAAACTCCAAGTCTGATCCTAAACTCTGAGTCTGTTCATCCAGAGTTCGGCACGTGCACAAACCACAATAAAAAGCCATCATCAATGGAGCCCCAATACCTGGATTCACCATGGCAACCGCTGATAACAAGCGTTCTAATTCAAGCATACAGGGAATACGAAGGTATTCTGTAGAAAAGGCAACACTGCTGCTGCTGCTGTTAAGGAGAGAGAAGCATCATGGGAGAAAACTGAACTTGACTTAATAGTTGACTTTATTAAAACTATAGCATGTAGATTAAAATATTGATGGGTTGAATTGAAGGGGTGAATAGAATAAAATCTGAGATGTTTTTAGGTCCAGTCCCACTGGAGAAAAACGCACATGGAGGAAACTGAATATGAAACATAAAAACAATATTCAGAGTGGTGCAGAGAATGACATTATTATTAATATTAGCTGCTGTATATTGTGACATATACTGTCATTTTCAACATATGACAATACATGGACGTTGATGCTGTGGAAGGACTTCCTCTGAACATCGTCCCTTGGATTTAGTCAGAAGCAGTAATAGGAAAATATGTTTATATCGACACAAAATTGCATTTGGAAGACCAACAAATTGAAGTTCATCATTGATCTCACTCAGTTTGCAGAAGAATGTCTCTAGCATTATTACCCCGCCCCCCAAAGGGCGGGCAAGGGGTGGTGTTTTTGGTTTGGTTTGTTTGTTTGTTTGTTTGTTTAACACTTTAGCAGCAAAACTATTGGTTGAATTCATCCCAAATTGGGTTTATAGATTGCCAGTGACCCAGAATAGATGTGATTACATTTTGTGAAAAGAAGGTCAAAGTTCAAATTTTTTATGAATTTTTAAAATCTTTTTTTGTCCCATTTACTTATAATAGGCGAAATTTCAAATGTCTATAAAAACATCAATTTTGTTTCAATTTACTTCAAACTTGACACATATATAGAAGCAACTGATATACTGACATCAGTACATGCATAGACATGATGACATCAGCTGGATCGATGCCAAAATAAGACACAATACGTGCGAGGGGCGGGGCTTGTTGTGCCTGGCACCACTTGTTTTTATTACAATTTAGGATTTAGTATAGAGTGTAAGATTTGAAATGATAATAATAAACTTTATTTCAAACATAAGTAGGAATAAAATTTAAAGGTGAACAAAAGGAAAAAAGAAATTACAAATTTAAACAGAACACTCTTAAGATATTGAAGGTAATGGAGTAGGAAGAAGCCCAGCTTGTCCTACCGCTAATAGAGAGAAATAAATAGATAGATATTCATCAGGAAATGATAGGGCATCTATTCCAGATCTGATAATCCTCTCCTGATGTAAACCACTGCTTATTAACTGTGTTTCTAAATCTATGGGATTCCATTTTTCAGACAACCTATGTCTAACAGCGTGTTTGACGTGGGAGGAGTCAGGTGAAACTCAGGGTTTGTATAGACAACCTGTCTGTTACTATGGCAGCAGACTCAGGTTGTGACTTACCTCTGTCTGGAATGGAAAATCCTGAGTTTCCCCTCATCTCAGGGTTAATATACTCAGAGTTTACACATAACCCGCTTTCTGGAACACCCCTCAGATGTTGCTTACAATGACTCTACTATGTTGTTGTTGTTGTTGTTGTTTATGATGGGTCAGGTGTGTTGTTGTCGTTGTTGTTGTTTAGGAGCTGAACCTGCCCGTGGTCGGATCTCAGATCGTGGGTCTCATTCCGATCAAGGCCCTTCTGGACTCGGCTGAATTCTACATCAACAGAGACCGACTGTTCATGGTGGAGGAGGAGCATAAAGTCCGACTGGTGAGAATCGACCTCAGTCTAGAAAACCCTAACCCATATACGAGGGGATGTTTTCACCACTATGGCTTATTCGTATTATTTTCATTTTCTGCCATAGAAAAGCAGCTCAAATGAACAAAAAAAATTTTTTTAATTTAATTGGACAAAATGAGTAAAAATAATCTTTAAAATTAACAGAAATAAACAGAATATTCAAGATGATGAAAATAATCTGTAATTTTTTTCATTTTACTGATAATTTTGATGAAATGCTCTTTGACTCCACATGTTGTGATCAGATCTGTGTTTCACAGTTATTGTTGTTGTTAAGGTGATCAGTAAACTGGGTCTGGATTCTCTGGGTCCGTTCAAGCCCAGTGAGAGGATCATAGAGTGAGTTCATCATTAGTTCTTTCTCTGTACCTCGGTCATCATGGCGCCGGTCGCCATCCTAACAGTGTTGTTACCTGTGCAGGTACATGGTCCAGCCACAGGAGGGCGCCGGTCTGGTCCATCTGTCCGTCAGTCAGTTTGTCTCCAGCGTCGCTGCACGGACGGCAGCGCCCGGCGGAGGCTCTGTGTCGGCGACCATCGCTGCTCTGGTGACACTTGAACACCTTTATGAACTTATTTGTTTTAATTATTATGACCTCGACCGAACTGTTTTTCTGTTTTGTTTTTTAATAACCACGAATTAGAAAACGATGAGCAAATTAATGTAGAAAATGAACAAATTAATCAAGAAAATAAAACCATCAGGAAAATAAACAAATAATCAAGTAAAAAACAGAAACAAATAAAATATTCAAGACAATGAGTATATTTATTTAGAAAATAGACAAAATAATAAAGCAAATTGAGAAAAATAATTTAAAAAACTGACAAAAAATGGAGAAGGTTAATTGCAATGAAAAATATATTTTTAAGTCACCACTATGATAAGTGAATTAAATATCGTAAAATACATGATTTACACTGAAAAATGCAAAATACTGAGAATAATATTATAATGAATGGTGATAAATTACTTATAATTTGTAGAAAATGTAACCCTCCAGTATCCACGTGAGCATATTATACACACTTTACACATCATATTGTTAAAGGTCATATTATTTTACACAATTTGTTTTAGGTCAGAATTTAAAAGTTGTTCATTTTTGTCTGATTTTTAAAATTCTGATCCATCCACTAAAATCAACCCATTATAAATAATGTTGAATTATGTAACTAACACCCTTCTTCCAAGTGAGTACAAAATGCACACTGACACATTTTAGCATTTGACCTAGCACAACAAATAATCATGTATATTCACCAATGTTGGTGTTAATCATTGACATATGACAGGATGAAAAAATAAAAATACATTTTTTTATGTAGAATATTGAAAAAATAAAAAGTTTTGTGTGTTTTCTTCATCAAACATATGGTTTGTTTACATTACAAACATGGCCTTTAAAGGGTTAAAAATGTGACAGTCGTTGAGTATTTGGTATTTTTGTTTATGGCTCAAGTTGATGAAATACTAAAAAAATTCCCAAAAAATATAAAAGTTCAAAACTGCGCAGATGATGCGATTTCGGTGCTTTGGGTCTTTAATTTGCTCTATTGTTATGTTTGAATTATTCATTTATTGGATTAAATCAGCGTGTTTCCATTGCTTTGTTGCTGTGAAGCCAAATATGAAGGTTTGACGCTAACACGGTGAAGCCAGTGGGTGGAGATGTTCAGTCCGACACAGACGCTAAAGCTGATGAATGAACGTGGTTGGTCCTGCAGGGGGCAGCGCTGGGCGCCATGGTGGGCCAGATGACTTATGGGAAGAGGCAGTTTGAGAACCTGGACAGCGTGATGAGGCGCCTGATTCCGCCGTTTCACCAGGCCACGAAGGAGCTGCTGGACATGGTGGACGCCGATTCCACAGCCTTCAACGGCTACATGGTGATGAGTCCAGGACCGCCATCAGTGGTCCCACCTGGACCTGATCAGAGGCCAGGTTAAAACACCAGAGGCCAAACAGGCAGACCACCGCAAACTCAAAGCTGCTGTTTGTCTGTTTGTCCTGCAGGCGGCGCTGAAGATGCCCAAGAACACACCAGAGGAAGTGACTAGGTAACAGGAACCACACTGAAGATAGGCGTCGACGCCGGAAAAAAAACAAATACACAAACAAATAGAAACTGATTCAACTGTTGATGATCTCTCTACATTTTATACATGATTTAATTTTATAGATTATTTTTCACATTTTATAGATTATTTTCTACATTTTATTAACATTGAATAATAAATAAAATTGGTGAAATCTTTAGTAAATTATCTAAATTCTCTAGTGGAGTGAATTTGGTTTTGTTAAACTTTAAGTTGCATTAAAGTGTTTTCATATTATAGTTCATGTCTGATGTAGATTCACATCTGTTTAATTTGACAATTTTATTTTTTGTTTTAAAATAATGAAGCGTTAAACTTGATCCAGACGCCAGTGAGGTGGCTGCCGTTGCCATGTCGATGCTCTGGTTTCGCTTCTGAGGTGTGTTTGTGCTGTTTCGTCCGGTTGCTAGGCGACAGGCGGCAATGCAGGAGGGTCTGAAGGGTGCTGTGGGTGTCCCGTTGGCTCTGGCCCAGAGGGTCAACGCCCTGTGGTCGCCACTGCGAGAGATGGTCGTCTACGGTAACGTGGCCTGCAAATCAGATGCTCAGGTGGGCGGGGCTTAAAGGTTTATATTTCACACAAAACGCTGAAACCGTTTCCACTCCAGTTACCGCCAAAAAACTTTCAGACCACGACAAGATCAGCATATTTTTAGTGCATGTTTTGTGTATTAGAGCTTTTATTTTTCCAGGAGTATTTTAGTGCATTTTAGAATATTTTTGAGTATATTTTAGTACATTTTACTGTATTTTTTTCATGTAGCTTAGTGTATTTTTGTGTGGTTTAGGGATATATACCATAGTTTTAGTGCATATTAGTGAAGTTTAGTGCATTTTACCATAATTCTTGTGTATTTTACTGTATTTTTTGGGCGTTGTAGTGTATTTTTGCGTTTTTGTGCATTTTAGTGTATTTTTCTTGTGGTTGCAGATTTCTGGCCTGACAGCTGGCTTTTAGTTGTCACAATTGGAACTCATCTTTTGGTCCAAAAACAACTACCTCTGTCTTGTCTATGTTTAGCTGAAGGAAATTGTGGCGCATCCATTAATTTATTTGCTCTATACATTTACCCAGGATTTGTATGGGACCGTGGTCACCTGATGACACTGAGATATAGAGCTGATATAAAAACAATGAACATACACTAAATGGTTTCCTTAATTTTGTTTTATTCAATACATTTCAGATAAAACTTCATCCTCTTAATCGTCACTTTTTGTGTCTAAATGTATGATTATGTTCATAGTCAGTGTTTTCCTGATGGCCGATATAAATGTTTTAACACTAACAGTGGAGTGACCCAACGCCTATTTGCAGATGACTGTAGCGTTTGTGTTGACAGGTGGCGGCCAAAGCCCTGGAGACGGCCGTGTTTGGCGCCTACTACAACGTCATCATCAACCTGAAGGACATCAGTGACGACGCCTTCAAAGTGGCGGTAAGTGTGTCCGCCGTCTCGCCGTTTCCTGCCGTGGCTGTGACTAAAGTCTGGTGATAAACGCCGTCGTGTCGTTGCAGACGCAGAGGAGAGCGTCGGCATTACTGCAGGAGGCGAAGGAGAACGCCGCCGCCGTCCTCTCCGCCGCCGAGCAGAGGAACTGATCCGCAGGACGTTGAGCTCCATTTAATAAACTGCATTTTACTGAGTTGTCCACAAAAACCAAGTTAATGTTCCAACACCTGACCTAAAATCTCCTGGGCAAATGTCAACGGGTCAGAACATCAGAGGATGTATTTCCACTAAACTGAACGTGTTTTAGTTTTGGATTCATGTCTGAATAAAAAGCCCCATTTTTCAGTAGAGATTTATTATTAAGGGTTGAAAGACCAGGATACACCTGAGAGAACACCGACTGATCATCTGGATCTGTCAAAGGTCATTAGAAGAGATGTCCAACGCACATAATATAGTTACACCAGGTGACCACCAGAGGGCGCTGACGCTGTTGAAACAGAGCGAAAACCCTCCGACAGCATTCTCATGCTGTTCTTTAGGACACATCAGTGTCAGAGGTATAGTTCAGTGGTCTGAGTGCAGGACTAATGTCACAACCTCATGAATCTGAGATTGGGATTTCAAAGCCTGCTCCAGTTTTCTATATTGTTTGAGCAGAAAGAAACAGAATAAATACAACTTTCAACAGCACCTATCAATAAATAACAGATTGTTCAGTGGTCTGCACTGGTGCAGAACCCATGGACAGCACATTTGCTTTTCTGTGTTTGAGTCAAGAACAAACACAATAAATAGAAGTTCAAGCACATCATTAGTAGCTCAGTGAGAAGGTCAGTGGTGTGAAGAGAAATGAGCTCTGTGAGGCTGGTTGGAAGTATGAATCCAGGGCTCCGTAAATAAGGACAGAAGAAAACCACTGTTATTTCTTTTTCTTGAACCTTGGTCAGTTCTGCTGTAATAAAACTTGGATTCTTCTGCCTGGCGACAGCAGCTCATTGGACAGAAAGTGTAAAAATCAGTAAAGGTGAAGTGGAATTAACTGTTGGTAGAGGATAGTTTTATTATATCAGAGAGAACAGATTTATGTGAACATTAGTGGAACATATACTAATACAGCATAAACCTGCCTGAATTTACACCTTGCCTTGCCTGTACTTGATTCATGTCAGCTTTTCTACTGCAAGGGGTTTAGAGTGTGGAGTCCCCCAAGGCAGCTATCTTGGGCTTGTGCTCTTCTCTATTTTCACAAATGATCATCCTCTTGTTTTAAAGAATATATCTCTAACTCTGTATGCAAATGATTCAACACTATATAAATCTGGAAATAGTCTTAATATTTTAAATGAGGCACCACAAAGCCAACTGGATGGTGTGTCCAAATGGGTTGACAATAACAGGCTTGTCTTGAACACTAGCAAAACAAAATATATAATTTTTGGATCCAAGATGGCTTCACAGAATGCAGGGTCTCTGTCACTAACTTTAAAAGGAGTCTCTTTCCAGCGTGTGCATGACGTGGAGCTTGACGTGGGTTTAACTGTTAATGAACACTTGAACTGGTCTTGTCACATTAATAAGATTGTAACCAAAATGGGAAGGGCTATTTCTGTGATTAGAAGATGTGCCTACTTTATGATAGACTCCTCAGTTAAACAAGTTCTTCAGTCTCTTGTGTTATCTCACCTGGACTATTGCTCTGTTATTTGGTCTTGTGCTCCAAAGGACATTTATAAGCTTGAACTATTACAAAACAAAGCTGCCCGACTGGCTCTGCACTGCCCATTATGAACAAGCATAGACAGTGTGCACAATGCTCTCTCTTGGCTACATGTTGAGAATAGGTTATTAAAGAGCCTCCTTGTCTTATTTTATAATGTATGTATCAATATGAAGCCTAGAATTCTGCATTCAAAAATAAATCATGTGAATAATAGACAGGGCTATTCTACCAGGCAACGGACAAATGGTGACGTAGTTGTTCCTGCAGCAAGAACATGTGCAATGCATACATGTGCAGAAAACGGTCTCATATAGAGCTGCTACTCAGTGGAATAGGCTGCCTTGTATTGTGAAAAAATCTAACAACATAAGTTTAAAATTACTCTTAAGAAAAGACTAAGTAAGAATCTGTCCAAATTTGAAATACGTTTGTAAGTTGTATTATATTTGTACATGTTTCAATTGTTTTATTATAGGGCACTGATGCCTATTTTGTAAACTTCTTTTTATACTGTATGTATGCATTAAAATGATGAATGTGCAATTTTAAGTGATGGATCCCAGGACGACTAGTTGCTACCTTGGTAGCAACTAATGGGAATCCATTTTAAACAAACAAATGTGGGTGTGTTTTTAAACACGTTAAAATGTTAAATCCTTGAAATAATATACAGTCAGTTTCATCACATCTGGTCACCTGGAATCTCCCATAATCCCTCTGACTTGACATGTGTCTGTCAGAGTCTCCACAGAGGAGAGTCCTTGAACGCCTCATGGGTCAGCAGGATGCATTAAAAACATTTTAATGCAGCTAATCTGATGTTTTTCTCACATTTTATTATACTGTAATACTAGTTATTACTCACTTCATGGAGATAATATAAAAAACCCCTTTTTGTTTAAGAAAAGTGTTAATTACAGTCTAATAACAGTTGTTGGGTGATATGTAACTAAAACAAAACAACAAAACCCATGAATATACAACAGAACAGCTGTAGAATAACTGTCCACTGTAGTGACCACTATGCATGAAAGGGTTAAAGACCGGTCAGCAGGTCACCATAGTAACTGTCAGTAGAGTAGATCTATCTGGTAGATAAGTGAACATTTAGACCTTGAAGTTTATGTGTTGGAAGCAGTAATGTGAACATTGTAAGGATCTTTGACGAGGACCACATGGTGATGTTGATGACGGGGTCAGAGCATCTCCAAACCTGTAGGTCCAGTTGGTTGGTCCTGGTCTGCACAGGTTAGTACCTACAAAAAGTGGTCTGAGGAAACACCACCTGATCTCAGTGAAACTTAGCATCTGTGGAACGCACCGGATAAACAAGTCCAGTCCCTCCCTTTTCACAGTTTACAGCTCACACACTATTTAACAGATGGTGATTGGACTGAGATCAGGCTGTCCTTCTTCAGTCCATTTATAATCAGATCATCACCATTATGACCACTTCACCTGTCACTGTCACAATGTCATGACCGATCAGTCAATGAAGTTCATCATGTTCATATCAAAATGTTATTTATTTGATCAAATTAATCCACACCTGTGAAGACCTATTCTGTTTCACCCTTTTGTCGTTTCTTTAATTAAAAGATCCCAAAGTCTGATGGTTTGGACCCCGTCAGGGTTTTCCTCCAGGTCTGTGGAGGGTTGGATTCTGGGTCAGAGTCCATCCTCATAAAAATTCTTCTCTTTATCTACAGTAAATATTTGACCATATTTCTGTCTTAGTAATATTTAATCTGACTACTAACAGAAGAGCCTCTAATGTGTCTGTAATCACAAGTTTCCAGTGAATAGTGGAAATAACATGAGACTGAGTGGTCCACAGTGTGGACAGAGGGCACCACCTGCTCATGGCCGTAACCAGGGTTTGGTTGCATTATCGGTGCCCCGTCCGCTCCCATTGATATGGATATACATGGATCTCAATCAATCTCAGTATCTTTCGAAGGGCTCCAAATGACATCAATGTTATGTGGGTGAGTAAACAATCATTCGTGCCAGAAATAAGGTCAAGTTTGTAAAAAATGGAACTTCCTCTTTAAGCTGATCATTGAACCCACACTATTTTCATTTTCTTTGATTCAAGGTTCAAGGTTCTGTATTTTTGTTTGCCTTTTTGTTCTCTTTGACTGAATAATAAAGAAACAAAATTATCTTCATACAATGCACACACTCTAAAAACTAACTCAGAGGACCTGTTACCACAATGTAATTTAATACATGAATGCAACTTAAAAATGCTAATTA
>JAPQRQ010000013.1:604293-643878 GCA_037367365.1 Apogon talboti | reverse complement strand
TCGGTCATTCGACGACCCGCTGTACCAACTGAGCCACAGCCGCCTGTGTATATCAATGTTCTTATTTCATATATCGGACATCGGCCATTATATCGGATATCAGCCGATATATCGGATATCGTTTTTTTTAAACTCCCAATATCGGTATCGGCATCAGCCCTGAAAATCCCGTATCGGTCGAGCTCTAGTTTTTACCCCTTGGCCGGGGGGGATTTTGTAATTGTTTGGTCGTATGTCTGTCTGTCTGTCCATTCAACAACATAACAACATTATCTGAAGAATGCATTGAGATATCTGCACCAAATTTATATTATAGATGCATCTTGGCATGGAGCACAAGCCTATTGAAAATGGGTGACCTTGACCTACTTTTTCAAAGTCAAATGACAACATGTCTTTCAACTTGTTGACTTGTTTGCGTCGTATCCATCTTTTTGTTGACTCAGATGTCGTACACCTGTGTTTTCTGTCTCATTCTTCTTTCAGGACCAGACATCTCAGGACCCATCGTCCGTCGACATGTTCATCACAGGTCGGTCATGTTTTCTAATTCGTACGATGCACAACACACTGTTCATTTGCGTTACAGTGTGCTGTTTGTGCGTCCAGGCTCCTGTTTCTTGGAGTGGTTCACCACCTACATCCACAACGTGGTATCAGGGGAGTTTCCCATCATCAGAGACCAGATCTTCAGGTAGTGCCAGCCCTTCCTGTCCGGATCAAACCCGCTCAAGTTTGCGTTGAAGTTCTGTTGTGTAGTTTTGTCGTGTCGGTGTGTTTCTGTGTTCAGGTATGTTCACGATAAAAGCTGCGTCGCGACAACCGGGGACATCACAGTCTCTGTGTCCACCTGCTTCCTACCAGAGCTGTCCTCTGCCCACCCCCCCCACTTCTTCTTCACCTACCGCATCAGGTAAACCCGGGTCTCCATGAGTTTTCATCTTTGGGACCAGTTTTCTCTGTTCACATGGAATTGACTCTAATGTCTTTGGTGTCATTCTTGTCTTTATGCGACTTTTGCATTGTTTTCATCTTTTCTTTTGTCCTTAACATTGTTTGTCTTGTCGTGTTTTTTACGCTGGTGTCATCTCGTCACAATTTTTGTGTAATTTACGTTTTATTGTCTTTTGTATTGTTTTCATCAAGACTCAAGTTTGTGTTGTCTTTATCATATTCCTATCTATTGAGCTGTTGTGTCTTGTTGCGTAATTTTCATCTTTTGCGATGTTAAAGTAAAATTTGTCTTTTTTCAGTCATATTGTTTTCCTGTGTTTTGTGCTGTTGTATCTTTTGCATCAGGTACATCTTGTTACATCGTTTTCATCTCGAATTAATTTTCGCCTTGAGTTGTTTTTGTCTTGAGTCTTTTTCATCTTGTTGTGTTGTGTACCTCTCGTTTTGTCTTTTTCACCAGATTTTTCACGTTTGCTGTGCACATAAACAAAGCCTAATGATCCTTCCGGGTCTATTTCCTTTCAGAATAGAAATGTCGAGCAGTGCTCTACCCGAAGCTGCCTGTCAGCTTGACAGCCGCTACTGGAAAATCACCACCTCCGACGGCAACGTGGAGGAAGTCCAGGGCCCCGGTGTCGTCGGTACGTCGTCACATGACCTCGGTCGCTCTGATTGGCAGAGACCGGCAGCTGATTTGTGTGTGTTGGTTTGTGCAGGAGAGTTTCCGGTCATGACACCTGGGAAAGTCCACGAGTACGCCAGCTGCACCACCTTCTCCACCCCGTCCGAGTACATGGAGGGACACTACACCTTCCACAGGCTGGGTACCCACTCTTTTATCATCAACCTGTCGCCGTTCAACCACCTTGGCCTTTTACAACCGGTCCAATTAACCAACGCTGTTGTTGTGGTGTTTGTCTTCAGCCAATAAAGAGGAGGTGTTCCAGGTGGCCATCCCCCGTTTCCACATGGTCTGTCCTCCCTTCAGACAGGTCGTCCCATCGGTAAGACATTCACAGCAGCCTAAAGTCCAATTCACGTCTATGCAGCATCTATGTTGTCTTTGTCTTCGGTAGGGACGGGAATGGGTAAGAATTCAGCGATTCCAGTTCCATTATTGATTCTCATTGGATTACAGAATAAACTACAATCCAAATGGCTTCATTTGCATGAACTCTTTTACATTTTACCCTGGATTGGACCAAACCTCATAAAGGGTTACAAAGGTGTAGTTAAAGGAGATAATATCAGATGTGAAACATAAAGTAGTTATTTAATAGTATCCAATTTGAATATGTTTAAAGTGTGCTTAAGTTCAGGACCGGAAATGGGTCATGGAGCTATTTTTATTAATTTACCAACTGGCAGAGTCAAATATTTAGAAATAATATGATATGTTAATTCATTCCTGGTTAATAAAGACAGCAACATCGATGTTTACCTCAACAAAGCACCATGAAATGAAAAGAAGAGGCATCAACTTTAAAAAGATTAAAAATGATTTAGTAACTGAAATAAGGTTAAAGATGAGACAAAATGAAAACAGTGTAAAAGAGACAAAGGAGACTTTCAGAGGAAGTTTCACTCAACGTAAATGTACATGTGTTGGAATTCATGATGGATTTTACTTTTCATTTAATCATGAGGTGTTTAAGAACATGTCCTGAACTGCCTGTTTGAGGCATTTAAGGACATGTCCTGAATTGTATGGGGCGTTTAAGGACATGTCTTGAATTGTATGAAGCATTTAAGAATGCATCCTAAATTGTATGATTCGTTTAAGAGCACGTTCTGAGTTGTATGAGGCATTTAAGAAAACGTTGTGGATTGTATGAGGCGTTTAAGGACATGTTGTGAATCACTTTTATAAGGTTATAAGGTGTTCAAGAACATGTCATGAATCATATAAAGCATTTAAGGACACGTCCTTGTTTTTCTTTTTTTAGACTTCTCTTTGGGTGTAAAAGTTTCCTTCCCCAGTCGTCATGTCTCTTTGCGTCTTTTGTTGTTTTTATTCTGCTGCTTGTCTCCATCGCGTCGATGCTCTCATGCTGTTGTTGGCGGTTTGTCAGACGTGTGCGTTTACTGACTGTCTCTCCCAGCAGAAGGCGTCGACCAGCTTCACGCCGCGCATTGACAACCGCCACGACGACTATGATGACGAAGGCGGCGACTTCTGTGGCGACGGCGATGACTTCGGTGACCTCAGAGGAATCAACATGGCCGCCTTGGAGGGCGCGTGGTGCCCACGACACATCTGACGCAGGGCATTCTGGGACGCGTAGTTCCACACAAACCCACCTTCCAGCCGCCAAATGATTTACACCGATGATGTGACAGAGAAGCTGAAAGTCTAGTCATTTTGTGTTGTGTTTATCAGCTGCTGCAGTGGCTTTTACAGATGTAAAGACAAAGACCGGCACCAGTCAGGAGGGAGTTTTAATTCTCCTCAATTTAAATTCCTGCTCCTGAAGTGTCGCATCAGAAAATATTTGTGGAAGGAAAAAAAAATTACACAAAAATCCTCGTTAATTTAACAGAAAAGTCTCCACACAAATGAGATTGTTTGTCTTTTTCAACACATAGTTTATGGAATAATGGCAGAGCTGAAGTAGTCGTCACATGATCAATGTTACAACAAACCTTGTAATTGAAATGCACATAATTAGCATCTTCTTTTTGTGTTTCACATTTTTGCAGGTCTGGTGTCTTTGAAAAACCAGCACCAATGATGGTATGTTGACGCTTACGACAACTCCCAGGGTGCACCTCACCAACAGACAGCTTCATATGGTTTTAGCTACTCATAAAAACTGACATAATTTCTATACACACCAACACTACTTCCTGTCACCATTATTTTACAGCAGTCTGTAGGATTTAAGGAAAAACATATAAATATAGAAATAAATATAACTGTTACCTTTGGTTTTAATAGTTAAAATAAAAGATTCTGTTAACATTTTTTCCTAAATCTGTGCACCCCTAACTGTGTTTAGCTTGAAAGCTAACAGCAGCTCACATTGGCTAGTGTGCTAGTATTACCTAGCTAGTTACTTATAAAAGTTATATTAAAAATCTGACGTTAGACAGTAGCTATCGTTAGCCTGTCTACCAAATAGTTATTTAATGAGTAAAGTCTAACCTCGTATTTCATGAAAACCATAAATTACACACAAAATTGTTTCCTTTTATGTGGGCAGTGTTAGCTTATTTCATGGGTTCTACTTTGTTTGACGTTAAAAACCTGACAGTATGTGTTTGATGAGATTTTACTTTGTTACTCAGCAGGCTAACAGCAGCGTGCCTCCTAGTCATGGACATGTATCAGATATTTTAGTCCATAGACTGTGGTTAAGCTCAGTCAGTAGCTAATGCTAACTTTTCCTCACAAACTGTTTATGTACCGAGGAGTCGAGTGTGTATTTTATGTGTATCGCTTACAATATGCGACAAACAGAATTTTTTCCTTAAAGTCAACTCGGCTAATTGGCTAGAAAGCTAGAGCTAACTGTCAGCTAACATTAGCTAGCAAGCTAGATGCAGTTTATCAGTTCAGTCAAGGACAGTTACTAAAGAGTCAAAGCTATCTTCCCTAACAAGTCTCCTTTTCATGAGAAGATCAATTATATTAGTGCAATATATTTGACGCTCTAGAAAAACTAAGTATTTAATAAGTGCATTTTTTGTAATGTTAGCAAGCAGGCTAACCAGTTTTAAGTGTTCCTTAGTAACATATCAAGACAAAAATGAGGAAATACATTTATTGTTAGCCAGAAAGATAACATTAGCTAATGATGACTGGTGCAAGCCAAGTTGCGTCTTTTTTTAAAGAAGTTTTCGATGGAACACAACAGAAGTGTAGCTCTGTTGATGCACAGTGATGTTAGCATGACTGATTGATTGATCCATGCACGACTATGTGTTCGCAACACTGAAACTTCTTTGCTAGTGAGGTAACAATAGTTAATATAAAGCTAAGTTAAAGTTCTATGTGTGGCTTTTGAGAAACCATGCAAGTCTTGAGTCTCTAATTAATAAAGAAATTGTAGCTAATCAGTTTCACACATGACATTAGACACTTCAAACATCACATGGATTTATTTAATCAAAAATCATCTGAATCTTCTATTTTCAAACTGATAAAACCAGAGATAACCATTTAAGTAAATGCAAAATGTTAATATTAAATACAGTCCATTCAATGTGAAGCCCTCAGTTTCAGAATTCAGTAACCATGGCGACGGCTTTCCGCTGCAATGTGGCAATGTTCAGAACTCTCCCCCAGCTCTGACTGGCTACATCTGCCCAACAACAGTAGCTGATTGGTCAGAACAAAGAAAGACAGATTCAATCAGGTCAAGAGCAAAGATGGAGATAAAAACAGAGTACTCTGAGGCTCCTCCCACTTCACCTGTTGACACCTGTCGGAGCAGACGTCATTGAGTTTGAACTTGTGTTATACGAGGATGATTATGTTGAACAAACTGGGCTTTTATTTCGGTGAATGTTAAAGATGAATGGTGTTTTACTTTTGGAGGCGGGCTCTTGTCGACTCGCCTCCTCACTTACTGATGTGATTGGTGCGTTTGTTTTGTATGTTTTGGGTAAATAAATGACAAATATTCATTACCTTTGGCTTATTGTTGACTGGAATCAGGTCTTCGATGATACATAAACAGAGTCAACAAGGCCTGTATTTGTGTTTCAGAACCAGTTTCTACTTCAGACTGATCAGCATTAGTGAGACAGAAACTAAAGATAAAAAAAAAACTAAAAATCTAATTGTGGAGTTTGGCTTTGGCCGCAATTGAAACAAGAACCTCAGCGATTCACTGAGGATTCACTCATTTTGACGTCATAAACACCTACGTGTTTTTATTGGATCATCTTGAGACTTGTTTCTTCGACCAAATCTCACATGATCATCAGTTTGTCCACAGCATTAAAACCGGTTGAGAGGTGGTTTATCACTCGTCATCCTCTTCGCCATCGTCCTCCGCTATGACCACCCTCCCCGTTGCCCTCCTCTGCCTCCTCCCCCTCCTCTCCTCCCCCGCCTCCTCCTCCTCGTGGTCCCCGCCCCCTTCATCCTCGTCATCCCCGCCTCCGCCGTCCTCCTCGCGTGCATTGCAGCGGCTGCAGTGTCTCCGGAATCCACCCAGGAAGTGGGACCTGAAGCAGCAGAAGGGGCAGGCATAGCGTCCAGGCCGGTGGGCGGCGTGAATGTGCTGCTGTAGACGACTCGGCAGGAAGAAGGAGCGTTTGCAGTCTTTGCAGCTGTACGGCCGCTCCACGTCGTGGCTACGCACCACATGGCTGATGGCGAACCCTGCAACACAAGATAACAAGTGAGATTCAGACACCGTTCACACCTGTACACGAAGGTGGCGGTGGTGCTTGCTACCTCTCAGTTTGGTTTTCCATCCACACATCAGGCAGACGAAGCGGTTGGAGATGAAGCGCACCACTTTGGCCGTGGCCTCCACCTCCTCCCTCAGCATGTCACCGCTCAGCCCGGATGTGGTTGCTGCTGCTGCCGCCGCCGCCACCTCCTCCTCCACCCATGACCCACTCTGCTTGGCAGCAGCGGTGTCCCGTGTGACAGCCTGCGAGGCATATGCTTTGGGGATGTCGTGTTTGCGTACGACATGGTTGACGCCCAGAGATTTGAGCTTATTCTTCCAGCCACAGATGAGGCAGCGGTATCCGCCCCCTTCGAATAGCAGCATGTTTTCACCCGGCCCTTCACCATCTGCTTTGTCGTTGTTCACCTCTGCCTCCTCTTCGGCCTCACCAACCCTCCTCCTCTTCAGAGACGCCTCCTCTTCATCTCCGGTTTTCTCCTCGTCCCCAGTTTTCTCCTCATCCCCCGTCTTGTCCTTGTCCTCACCGCCACCGTCGTCTTCCTCGTTGTCATCGGCGCAGTGCTTGGAGATGATGTGCTGGTACAGTTTGGTGAAGTCTCGGCTGGTGAAGAAGCAGGAGGAGCAGTGGAAAAGCCGGGCCGTGCTCTGATACATTAGGATGTTTCCAAGGCGACCCATCGCCGTGCTGTTCAGCGCTGCCGGATGGGACGCTGCCATGTGGGACAGCTGGTGGGCGTGGCTCTTGGAGTAATGACCACAGGTGGCACACTGGAGGTGAGCCGCAACCCCACCCCCGGCCTCACCGCGACTCTGGACCATGACGGACATGTCTGAGGAGACAAGGAGGTGGAGTCAGAGGGGGTGTGGTCCAGAACTGAATGGACATGGGAAACTGGAAGTTCTACAGTCGCAAAGTTTGGAGTTAAATAAAACACTTTAAAAACAACACAGTTGGCCAAAGGGCTGTACGCAGACCTGAGAACAAATAAAACACACTAGCGCGTTGACCCATGGGGAACCACGGGTTCTAGTTGTGGTAAACAATATATTAATATTGATATGTAGGCACAGAAGGTAGTTAATGCGTCGTGCTTATTTTTAACTTCATTTCCCGTCATGCAGCATGGTACTGCACTTCCCATCAACCGTTCTGGCCATAGCAACGTGACTGTAAGGCTATGGTATTCCAAAATTACTAATATCTCCCAAAATGTTGGTCCTATCAACTTCAATAGTGTCTTCCTTGACCAAAAATACATAAAAATGCCAAACTGCAGCAGTCAGCTCTTTCCAGATTTTGTGATGATGATGTCCAGAACCCATGGGGAACCAGGAGTTCTGGACGTCATTGTCAATACCGAGGGTGGGATGTGAAAAAGGGGGGCTGTTTTTAAAATCCACATCCTGACCCTGAGGGGCAGCATCCCAGTCCCCCAGCACGGACCACCGCAGGACAACACTGATCATGCCCATTGTCTCTTGACATGCAAGGCTGCTTCCTGTCCCTCCCCCTGGCAACTGCTTAGAAACATTAAATCAGTCCCTCCTGACTTTAAAAAAGGAATTTTAAAGAAAAAAGATATTTATTGTGGAGATGGGACTATTCCTCAATTGCAGGTAACAAATTGGCCAGTTAAAAATGTCTACATTTCTCTGAGCCACGCAGATAGACACACACACACACACAGACAGACGCTGTGAGACCTTCCAGTAGTATGGTAAAGATATTATGATTTAATTATATATTATAATTCTGAACTTGACAATGTCTTGAGGCATCATTTTTCAAGCGCTGCATTCTTCCTGGTGATGTCTCACATTGTCGAACTTGTCGATGTCGTGAGGCATCTTTTTCCAAGCGCTGTGTTTCTGGCTATGTTTCAACATCCCTAACGTGTTGATGTCATAAGGCATCATTTTGCAAGTGCTGTGCTCTTTCTGGTGAAGTTTCACTTTGTTGTACTTGTCGATGTTGTGAGGCATCACTTTCCAAGTGCTGTACTCTATCTGGTGATGTTTCACTCACCATGCCTAACATATTGATGTCGTGAGGCATCTTTTTCCAAGCGCTGTGTTCTATGAGAGGACGTCTCTTGCTGCCTGCTTTGGCGCTTATTTCCAGCATTGGCTAAAATCAATGAAAAAATATTAAATTGATGTATCATTACATGAATAAATATCATAAGAAAATAGGTTTTACATACATGTAAATACAGGTAAATTAAGGTACTGGAACAATTTTATTTTTTCCCACAAATCTCAGAGTGATTTTTTAAAAAAAATAACCATGCCTGGTCCCCCTATATTTCATGATAACTATCTTATATGAAAATAAAGATACAATTTTACTGGCAAATTACCTTGCTTTTGCTGCAGTCTTTCAACTTGACGCCTTTGCTGCATACTTTTCGCATTGCCTGAATGTATGAAAAAGAGAAATAATTCAAATTCAATTTCAAATTTCAAATTATAATACTAATAATGCAATTACAATGCACCTTTATTTTCATATAACTACCTTATATGAAAATAAAGAGAATATTTTCTTGGTAAATGACCTTGCTTTTGCTGCAGTCTTTGTACAGAGGTTTCAAGTTGACGTCTTTGCTGCATACTTTTTGCATCGGCTAAATGTATGAAAAAGAAAATAATTCACATTCCGTTATTTCAAATTCAAACACTGACTTATTTTACTAATAATGCAATTGCAATGCACTGTTTTTATTTGTACATGAGTGGAAATCTGAAATTGGTTTAATAAATGAGGTATCTTGTGACCATATTTTTTTGGTAATAATAATATAATAGAATAAAGAACAACAGGCTGAATAGGTGTCCGGTATGTTACCGTAACACATTAACTCACGGAAACTGTCGACCTTGGCTTGGAAGTCTGCTGGCAGTTTTTGGCACACCGTTGTCCGTGCTCTGATAGAGAGGTGGTTGCGTTGCATGAAGCGGTAACACCAAGAGGACCCTCCGGCAAAGTCATTTATATTCATCGCCTTGGCAACTACCAGGGCGTGGAGCCGTAACTGCACCTTTGACAAGCCTCTCTCGGCAGCACATTGTTCAAGCACCCATCTGTGAAGTCGTTCCTCCAGCTCTGGCCATCTTGCTTTTAGCCCACGATTAGCTTTCCTTGTTTTTTTCATTGCAGCAAGAGTAACCTCCACTTTTCGCCAGTCCCTCACAAGTTTCTCACTCACTCCAAACTTTCTTTCTGCTGCTCGATTACCGTTTTCGGCTGCATATTTTACTACATGCAACTTGTAATCTGCAGAATAGGATTTTCTTTTTAGGGGCATTTGTGTTCAGTCTTTTTCAGTTGTCTTTAAGTTAATGTTTAAATTAATTTTCAGTGGTACAGGTTTGCTTTGCTATGCAACCGAGTACCTGTGATGTCAATATTACATCAGAGGACAACACTGTCTCCTGACATGCAAGGCTGCTTCCTGTACTTAATGTCGAGATGGGACTATTCTTCAACTGTAGGTGCGAAATTGGCCAGTTAATACGTCTTAATTTCTCAGAACCGCACATACACACACTGACAGACAGACAGATGCTCTGAGACCTACCAGTATTATAATATCCTATATTATAAAAGGGAAGTGTACTCTGTGTGTGTCTCGAGAATCACACAAAATCCGTAAAGAGCTGTTTGGTATACTTATGTATTTTTGGTCAAGGAAGAGACTAGCAAAACCGGCAAGTTGATAGAACCGATATTTTGGGAGATATTAGTAATTTTGAAATACAATAGCCTTACAATCACGGTGCTATGCCCAGAATCATAGAATCATCATTGAAGTAATAGGGCTACGTTGCCATGGTGTAAAATTTCATGTGCCGAAACAGACATGCCAGCTGAGAAGTTATTCAACTGAAAATGCCAGTAGAACTTAACAAGAAAGTAAAGATAGTAAAGGAATGAACTGTATCAGAGAGTCCAGAACCCGTGGTTCCCCTTGGGTCAACGCGCTGTAGATAAAAGAATGAATAAAAACAATAAAATTAATTACATATTTAAACAGTAAAATCCAACCTCTCAGAGTTAAAAGTAAAAGAGAAAAAAACTTGTTTTAAGAGAGGATTTAAAAACAGTAAAAATGCATCACTTAACTGTAATTTCTATTTACTGAACATAACTAACTGTAACCAGAGCCCGTTCAAATACGTGGACATTTAATACAAACACTAGCTGGAAACATACACATAGTTAATGGAACTCAGGTCCGTGTGTTATTTATTCCGAGCAGCCGTTAACGCATCGTTCCGGCTTTGTTTCTGGTTTGTAGCTGTAGTTTATTAACGGAAAACAGACCAAAAAAACTGTGCTCCTGCATTCGTTTAACGATCGGTGGAACATGCTAACAGGCTAACAGTTCGGCTAACGGGACTACCGCGGTCTCTTTTATTGTTTCGCACACTCACTTGTCCCCTCAACCGGGTCGGGTTTCTTCCAGAGAACCTTCCCAGACTCAAGCCGCAGCGAAATCGCCCAATATTCATTCAAAAGTTACAGGTTTGGGTTGATAACAAAACAACACTGCGAACAAAGACATGAAGTACTGAGTATCGCGAGATCTCAAACAGGATTCAAGCCGTTGCCGAGAGTATCGCGATGTTTCTATCCAGTCGAAGTTTGCACGTTGTCTTTGTCGGGTTTTTTTTAAAGTGGCAAATAATCCACATTTTCACATCGATCAAAGCAGGAAAAGATGAGTTATTAACACAACTGCTATAGTAAACATTTATTCCACCAAAGGTCAGTTTTTAAGACATTTCGATGGTTTTGAAGCTGAAGTTTTGTTTTGTTTGGACTGAAACCGACGAAAAAACAAACGAGTGAGTAACATTATTATTGTATGGGTGTAAAGTATCATCAAAAAGCTGCGTAGAAACCGAACTAGATGTGAAAGGGACGGAAACGTGCACAGCAGGGTTTATAAAGCGCCCCCTGGTGGACAGGTTCAGGTCACCTGCAGTTTATAACAACAAATGACGGAAAATAGTGTTTAATGTGAACATGAGGTGATATTAGAGGATTAACAAGAGCACAAACAAACAGGAAATGTCACATTTAAGATTTTATACTGACACAGGTCTAGAAGATAATTATTATATCTACATTTTATACTGAAAAAACTTTAACATATGTCAAATGTGTCACATATTCAACATTTTATAAATAAAACTGAACAAAATACAATGCAACAAATGTCTAATATTCAACAGGAATATTTAAAATCCTTAATAAAATGAGAACCTTTTATATATAGGCCTGAAGAAAATGTGAAGATGATTTTATATTTCTGATTTATATGTAAAGAAAACTTTAAAATAGTTTGATAAACATGTAGATGTGTTAAATATTTAACATTTATACTTAAAAATGAACAAAAAAGTTAAAATATGATGAATAAATGTCATCTAACATTTTCTATAGAAACCTGGATAAAATAAATACAAATTATAACAGTTACATATATTTTACAGTATATGTGATACTGAAGAAAACATTGAAATAATTTAATGAACATATAGAAATGTCAAATATGTAACATTATTTTCATAATACATGAACAAAAATATTGAAATATGTTAAATATTGGGAAGAAATGTCAAATATCTAACATTTTGTATTGAAACCTGTACACAATAAATACAACTGTTTATTCTATATACTTTTTATATGTAATTCTAAAGAAAACATTAAAAATGTAATAAAGAGAAATGGCGAATATTTCTGAAATAAAATGTTAAAATAGCTGTAGAACATCTCTGTCAAAGAATTTAATAAATATCTATAAATATAGTTTACTGACAAATACAGATATTTCCTTTTTAAGTGTAATAGTCTGTGGCTGTACTTGATAAACTAATGATACTTGTACTGTTTTTCACTCCTGCCTTTAATAAAATAACTTCAGTGTTGAGTTTATGGTGCACTGACACATAATGATTTGATAGAAACTGAATAAAGATTTAAGGTTTTATTTAACATCCTGGTCTATTTGGAGACGATCAATCGACTCAGTCTAATGTGATTAATGGATCTATTTCTGTCTGGACTACAGGTCCCATCAGAGTAACAAACAGCTCACCATCCAATCAGATGACAGTTTAGCAGGTTTTAAACCTACAGAGGAAACAGAACAATCTGAAACACAAAAATACCAAGATAAAAACCATGAAACAGCACAAAACGAACAATGACGTCAAGAAAACATGATGACAACAGTGGATGTGAGCAAAATGACAATGAGAAATAACAGGTAAACATAAAAACTAACAAAGAATAATTTAAAAGAAACTAAAATTCCAAAAATATTTTTCAAAAAATGATAAAAATCTGTAAATTTCAAAAAGATTAAAAACATTTTTTTTTATAAAAAATCTATAAAATAACAAAAAATAAAAAAATCTGATAATAAGCTGTAAAATAGCAAAAAATAAAAGTGTCATCAAAGACAAAATGTGATGAAAATATAAAAAAAATACAATAAGATGAAAAACCGACAACTGATCATTTCAGATTTAATTAAAACAATTTTCTTTAAACTGAAATAATGACCTTTATCACAATAACAATCGAACGTTCGGTTTCATCCAGATGCTATTATTTATTTATTTGTTTATTATTAATTTATCATTTCACTGTATTTGTATTAATTATTTATTTATTTATTTATAATTTAATTATTTATACAGTCATTTATTGAGTCTTATTTCCTGTGGTTCTTCCTATAGATTCCTATGGAGGGGTTGAATCTTCCTGAGGTTAAAGGTCATCAACCGGAGGGGATGATGGGACAAAGAGTCGTGAGGGAGCGAGAGAGGAGGGGCTTTTGTTTTGGTAGAGCGAGGCAGACACACAGAGAGAGAGAGAGAGTCTGTTTCAACTTGTGCTTCAGTGTTTGTTCAGATTCACTTTCAGCGACGACAACGACACAGACGCCGCCGTCGCCACAGAGACACCGCCATTGTCACAGAGAAGCTGTCGTTGCCACGGAAACGCTGTTGTCACCAGGGAGACATGCTCTGCTTCAAAGGTGAGAGACAGGAAGTGCTGCGAGGAGTTGGGTCAAACCCAGACAGCAAAAACATTTGTCAGGTTAAGTACAGCTGATAGTTACCATGGTTACTAGTACTACGACTGCTGCCCGTGGGCCTCAGTGACGGTCTGGGGTTCGTTCTGTCGTTGGCATTGACATTCAGGCTGAATTCATGGTAGAACTTGTTTGTTGTGGGTCTGAATCATGTACAGGCTTGACTCTGACACGTGCAGGTTGTGTATTTGTATAGCTGTGTGTAGTTGTGTGGTTGTTGAGCGTCGCTGGTATCTCCGCTGACTTGTCGGAACAGGCTGAAACATCCCGTTCATCTCCAAACACAGCTGTTAAACAGACACGTTCACATGTTTCACACAGACACAAATCATCCACATTTTCACATTGATTAAAGCAGGAAAAGGTGAGTTTTCAACACAACTTTTACCGTAAAAGTCAGTTTATTTCAGAAAACATCCACAGAAGGGTTTGTGAGCGCCCCCTGGTGGACAGGTGCACATCACCTGCAGTTTATTACAACAAATGAAGGAAAATAGTATTGAATATGAACATCAGGTAATTTTAGAGGATTAACAAGAGCAAAAACACGCAGGAAAATGTCCCATATTTAACATTTTATACAGAAACAGGTGTAAAAAAAATCATATGTACATTTTATATGTGATACTGAAGAAAACATTAAAACAAATTGTCAAAAAATGGCATGTATTTAACACTGTACTTTAAAAAAATATATGTAAAAAAAAGATTTTTATTTTCTTAGGTGTTTATTGCACGTTGTATCATTTTATTTAGTTAGAGTTAGACATATTCCATATGAGTAGGTTGTGGGATGTAAGGGTTGGATTTACTGACTCTAACTTTCACCTCAAGGCGTCTTTAAAAGAGGATTAGCGCCACCTCCAGGCCATAGGTTGAAAAACATCGAAAAAATGACCGGAATAAGATGCAATAAACTCTGTGTGTTTTCACTGCACAGTAAATGACACGTTTGGTTTGTTGTTGTCCGTCCTCCTGACCTGCTATCGTCTGATTGGTGGATTGGTAAAGACCTGGTCCATCTGCAGACCTGGATAATCCCCCTTAGTAGATTAGACTTGGAGACTGGAGGAAACATACACACACTTGGCTTCAGCGGGGACGGGTTCTGGATCTGGACCGGCAGCCTTGGGTTCTGTTGGACCTGGGTTCTGTTGGACCTGGTTTCTGGATGACGGCTTGGGTTCATTTTATTTTGAAGGACTGGACTGGATCGGAGATGTTTGGAGACACTGTTGGTGGTGCAGACCTTCTAGACTTTTTAACTGAAGAATATTTTGAGCTTTTTTTGTGAAAGACCAGCATTTCAGGAGATTAATTTACTTTCATGATTTATTTTATTTTGAAGGAATCAGTTGAGATGTGAAACTTGTCATTTGTATTGATTTGAGTCTAGTGAAATTCAAATTAATAGATGATTTGATATTAACTTAGAAATTCAATGCACTTTCAATGTGAAATCTGATCATTTTAAGTAGATTAATTAGATTTCGTACTAATTTATTTCTAAGGTTTATTGAACTGCTAAACATTAGAATTGAAAACTGAAAACTCTTTTATTCTGGAGACATTTATAGATTCTTTTACATATATTTATTTCTAGCTTTTATTGTGAAATTTGGGAATTTCAAAGGATTTATTGAGTTTAAAATTTGTTTTATTTTGAAGGGATCAGTTGAGATGTGAAACTTGTTCTCATTTGCATCAATTTGAGTCATTCAAAATTAGAATTGACAGATTTTTTGATGCTGAGAAACATGTTATGGTTTTATTGTGAAATATGATCACGCTAAGCAAATTAATTAGGTTTCATAGTAATTCATTAAGTTGTGAGTTGCATGAAAATGCTAAATGTTAAGTTGATGCGAACTGTTTTATAATGGAGAAATTTATAGATTCTTCAACAAATCAAAGATTTATCTTAAGCTTTTATTGTGGAAAACCAACATTCTGAGAGGTATAATTATTTTGTATGAAGGAGTGAGTAAAAGCCATTTTCATTTTATATGCATAGGAAATGAAAAATATCTTATATTAGATTTCTATCATTTTGTGATACTACCAGTTTGGTCTGATTATGAAGAACACATTTAAGGCTTTTACCATGAAAGATCGAACTGTGGATAATGAATAGGTTCATACTTTGAAGAATTTAAAACAACCTTAGGACTTTTACGGTGAAATTCTGTGTAAATCTAAACTGATGACTTATGACAACATGTTGGACCTTCTTTGGGGCTTTTATTGTGAAAATCGTACCATTCCTCAGCTGTGATTTTTCCTGAACCGGATCCAGTTGTTGGCCAATCAGTTGTCAGGATGATCTCTTATGTGGAGTGTCTGGGCGGTGAGGGGGCGGGGCCTGGTGTGGCATCTGGGTGTTGGAGTCCAGAGCCTGATGATGACCTCGATGAACTTCTTCCTCGTCAGTTTCCGGTTCTGCAGCCGAAGACGGAGGGTAGCCTTCGCCGCCGTCTACTCAGCGCCAAACTGCACCAGCATCACATCGCCATCTATGGGACAAATGCAAACATGCAGCATCCCCACAGCGCCATCTACAGGACAAATGCAAACACGCAGCATCACCACGGCGCCATCTGTGGGATGAACAACCGAGTGCAGCAGCAGCGTGACGCCATACACCAAATGAATGACGCTGTCAGGGGCATTGAACCCCCCTCATCTGATAAAAAGCCCCTCCCCCCTCAATATCACAGCCCTTGGCTCCGCCCCCAACCACTCCCACCTCAACCTCACAACTCTTTTTCTCCTCATGGGAAGTTGCTCCTCCCTCCAGAAACATTTGGGAAAACTCCACCCCTTCAGATTCCCATCCTTGCCCAGCGGCGGCGGACCAGCTCGTTCCCCCCAACACCAGAGCCTCGCCCTGGTTACACCGTGCCTGGCCCCTCCCCACTCGGCGCCCCGCCCTCATTCAAGGAGCCGGAGGTGCCGCCACAGTACCGGTACCAGCCCAGCAGGAGGCACCAAAATGGATTATTCTGGTTCCGGCGGCGGCGAGGGAGGAGCTCCAAACCAGGAGCCACTCAAACCACACCCCTCCTGCACAGAGGTACGCTGCTTGGAATTGTGGGTCATTGTAGGTGCCCACTTCATTCCATTCTGAATGGTTTTGTGTCTGAATGTAGGTCAGTGGCTGCCAGATGCAGATTCTGGTGCACTGAGGGATTATGGGAAAATACATTCTTCTTCTTCTTCTTCTTCTTCTTCTTCTTCTTCTTATTATTATTATTATTATTATTATTATTATTATTATTATTATTATTATTATTATTAGGTTATCATAATGATTATCCAGTTTCCTGAAATTATCATTAAAACCCTTTAAAAACAGGTTTGGGTTCCATGGAGATGCTCAAAGTTTTAATTGATTCAATTGGAAAAGCCCTGAGTTGTTAGGCGTTGATAGATTGAACTTTTATTGTGAATACCAACATTTCAAGTTGGTTTTTATCATTTATTTTAAAGGAATTAGTTTCATAGATCCACTACAAACTCTAATTCATTCAGACTTTGAGATTGTTTTAGGAATTCTTAACTGAAAATGTGAGCTTTTATTGTGAAAGATGAACATTTTGAGCATTTTTTAAAAAAATTATTTATTGTGTGTTGTTATATAGACATTTTGCTTCTTTTAAATTCTTTAGCAAAAATATTTTGAGCTTTTACTATGAAAGATGAACCTTTTAAGAGCTTTTATTAGTTTGGTTTTATAATATTCTAATGAATTTCTTACAGAGATGCTGGTAGTTGTAATTAAGGCAAATTAGGGTTTAGGTTTTAGTTTTGTAGATATTTTGAGAGAATTTTGTAAATTTTTATTAAATTAATATGTCATATTTAAAAATTATTTTTTTTCCAGAGAAATATTTGAATCTTATCTTCTGACTATTAGTTAAGGAGACTGATAAAGCATGTTTTCACTCAGAACCTTCCCTTATCGTTGTGCAAGGTGCCGTGTATATTTTAATTTTTTTATTCATTTTTTTGTTTTAGAACATAAACACTGAAAAAATTATAAAATTATTTTATTTCTGTTTCCCCTTTTTATTTACTTTTATCATCTGGTTTAACTCTACAGAAGCAGAGTTAAACCTCCTGCTGTGTTGTCTTGCTTTATTTTCGGTAATTTTTGGGGTTTTTTGGGGGGGGGTTACAGTGTTTTCATTGAGGTACATCTTTTATATGGTTTGTGTGGTTTTTGATTTGTGTGATCCCATGCGTTTTGAGTTTTTTGTTTGTTTCTCAAGTCTGATACAAGTGACATAAAATATCAACGTAAAGAGCTGCTCATGATGCTAGGACCTGTTAAAAAGTTGTGGTTTTATCAGTTTTTTTATTGCGTTGGACACATTCAGGGTTAATTTAAGAGTTACTGTAATTCTGCTCAACAGTCTGTGGGTTAATCAGCCGCCTTGTGTATGTCGTTGGGGGGGGGGGGGGGGTGATTATCTGGACTCAGGACTAATTCCTGTCCAACAGATGAACAGGCTTTAGTGAGTGGCAGCTGTCGTCGGTCACATGATCTGACAGGTAGAACACACCTGGACGTGACCGCAGCCTGTGATCGTCCATCTCCGACCCAATCTGGCACACATCCAAACTCCAGCTGCAACGAATATTCTGAATGTACACACTGATTAGGCTAGCTGTATATACATAAAAATGACAATATGGTACAAATAGTCACTTGTCTAATAATTGTGTAACTGTGTAAACACAGCCAGAAAATCGTCATAATACCGGAATAACAGATAAAATTGGCCCAAACAGGAAAATAATTTTGAATGAGCAACGATGGAATTTTCCTGTGCATCTAAATGTCCTCAGAGAGAAATGTCAGAGTTAAACCGAATTTACATCATTTGATTTACTTTGATTCAACGCTGACGATGGCAGTGGACAATCAACAGCCAAAAAAAACAGAAAAAGATCTACGTAATCACAGCGCCGTTTTTGTCTTTTTACGTGTTTTCTTTGCGTCTTTTACCAATAACTTAAAACCGCAAATCAAGTTATTTTGATGAATCGAAAAATGCCTGAGTCGCAAAAATCCACGATTCATCTTAAGATGTTTGTCATGTTTGACACATATTTGTTCGTTAAATATTTTAGCTGCATCGCTGACCTTGAACTGTAAATTAACAGACTGGTGTTTTCAGCTTTCACTCAGAACCTTCCCTGATGGTGGTACAAAGGTCCGAGTGGATGTTTTTGTGCTTTAGAGCGTAACTGCAGTGAAAATAGGAAAGGTTGGCTTTGGTCGGACACACGAGTTAAGAAGCGACACTTGAACACATCGGAGTTATTCTGAAACACAATGACCCACTTTGTGTCTAATTATTGAAACTAATTAAAAACGGAGGCTAAGATGGAGATAATTATCTGCTCCACTGGCCTAGTTCATCGACACATTTAGTCCCGATCTGGCCCAGTTTGGCGTCAACACCATCCAGCGCTGAGTTCAGGGTCCAAAATACAGCACAACTTCCATGTTTTAAGCATAAAAGAGATGATGGACGTCCATAAAATATAAAAACATGTCTTTAAATGAACCTGATGAAGCTTCTCCTGAATCGTATGATATTTGATGTTAACGTTGAGTTTTTTTTATTCATTTATATCGTTGAGTTTGAGTCCATGTCACTTGTTTTTAATATATAAAAGGAACAGAAAAATAATCTGAAAATATCAGAACAGAAGCTCATCCTCTGAACAAATGCCAACTAATCTATTAAGTTTTTTGATCGTTTAGTAAAAATCAACCAGAGTTGGTTGTCAAATCCCAAAAATTCAGAAAATGGATAAAAAATGCATTTTTAAAAAATGACTACAATGAGCAAAATGTTTAAGAAAATGAAAAAATATTCAAGAAAATTGACAAAACTAATTTAAAAAATGTTAAAAAATGATCCAAATAATTTAGAAAATGAACAAAAATTAGCAAAATAATCTAGAAAAAAAGAAAATCATTCAAGATGGTGAATAAAATAATGTAGAAAATGAACAAAATTATCACAAAATGTTTTTTTTCTTCTTTCGTCACTGAAAAGAAAATCAAATGTCAATCAAGTAAAAACAGAGTGAAATATTCTAGAAAATGGACAAAACAATAAAAATATTGAGAAAAATAAACAAAATAACCAATAATGTTGACAAAATAATATGAAAAATTGACAAAAATGTATCTATATTCTGTGAAACTTCTTCAATGAAAAGAAGAAATCAATGAAAATCAATAAAAGTCAAATACAATAGAATGTTATCACCTGCTGCATTCGGGTCTGCTGGGAATTTTGTCAACTCCTTGTCTTTTAGTGAATCTTATTCTACTTCAGCACCAAAACACTTTGTCCCCAGAATTTAACGAGGAGTTAAAGTCGATGAAATGTCTCGGAACTCTGAGGGTTAACATGGCGATTAAAGTAACCCGAGACCAGCGGCGGTGCAGGGGTGTGGTTTCCCACGGGTCCGCCTCTTGGTCGGATGCTGAAGCTGCCGTTTGAGGAGGTGTCGTAGAAAAACCAGAGCAGAGACGACGGCAAACACAGAGGATGAGAGATGAGGTGCCGGCGTCCGTCTGCAGCTCAGTGGCATCCACGAGGCGGAGTTTAACCTTCAGCACCCGAAGGACACGCGTGTGTTAGAGGAGGAGGGGAGGGGAGGGGCTGCAGTAGCGCAGCTGCTGCTCACCGCCTCCTCTCTGTCTACTGCAGCCTCAGGACGCAACCGGGCACACTCAGTGGCGTCATTATGGTTCTGATCGGAGCCGCCGTCAAATGCGTCCTCAAGTACCTGAGTAAGAGCAGAGGTAAGAGTCCAGAACCGGGTCTGGGTCCAGGACCTGGTCTGGGTCCAGGTTTGGGTCCAGGTCTGGATCTCGATCCAGGAATGGGTCCAGGTCCAGGTCTGAGTCCAGGTGTGGGTACCGAGATGGGTCCAGGTCTGGGTCCAAGTCCAAGTCTGGGTCCAGGTCTAGGTCCAGATCTAGGTTTTTGGTCCAAGTCTGGGTCTGGGTCTGGGAATGGGTCCAGGTCTGGGTGCAGGTCTATGTCCAGAGTCTAGGTCTAGGTTCAGGTCCAGGTGTTTGTCTTAGTACAGGTTCAGCTCTGGGTCCAGGTTCAAATCTGATTCCTGATCTAGGTCTGGGTCTGGACCCAGAACTATGGTTCTGATCAGATCTAGGTCTGGATCTAAGTATGGGTCTTGGTCCAGATCTAGATGCAGGTCTGGGTCAGGGTCCACATCCGGGTCTGGGTCTGGGTGTAGGTCTATATCTGGGTGTCTTTCTGAGTCCAGGTTCAGATCCGGATCCTGGATCAGATATTGGTGTGGGTCTGGGTCTAGATCCATGTCTAGGTCCAGAGCCTGATCTAGATCCTAGGTCCAGGTTTAAGCTTAGGTTCAGATTCAGATCCATGTCCAGGTCTTTGTGTGGGTCTAGGTCTAGGTCGAGTTCCTCGCCCAGGCTCAGATCCAGGTCTGGATCCAGGTCCAGGTTGTTTGTTCTGGTCTTTCAGATCTGTTGTTTCGTTTCTTTATGAGTTTATTCTGATCAGATGTTTAATCTTTACAATCGGATCTATCAACATTTTAATACCATTAATGTTTCTGGTCTCGTCTTCCTGGTGGACCTGGTGGTTCCTGCTGGACTTGGAGGATCTGGTGGACTACTAGCAGTCTCCTGGGGGACCCTGGTGGTCTCCTGTTGGACTCCTAGTGGTTCCTGGTGGACTCGGTGGTCCCTGATGGTCTCCTTGTGGGTTCTGGTGGGCACCTGGTGGTTCCTGGTGGACCGGGTGGTTTCTGGTGTTGAACCTGGTGGTTCCTGCTAAACATTGTGGGCTCCTGATGGTCTCCTGGTTGACCTGGTGGACCCTGGTCATTCCTGGTGGGACCTGGTGTTTCCTGGTGGTCCTGGTGGACCCTGGTGGACACTGGTAGACTCCTGAGTTGACGTGTTCTGTCTCATGTCTGCAGCTGGGGACAGAGACAGGAAGTGGTCCGTTCACTACACTACCCAGAAGCCTCAGCAGGGCCTCTTCTTCATCCCGGGACAGAAACGACCTGGCAGCAGCGACGACCTGCAAGGTCAGAGGTCACACAAAGACAGAGAGGAAGCAGGTTTAGGAAATCCATCAGTCTGTAGATGACTGATTGTTGTTGGTGGTGGTCCTCATGGTGTCGTCTTTCTTCTGTTCTGTGCTCAGCATGGAACGGGTTAACTCAGCATGGATCCAGCAGCTCCCAGAGCCCCGCCTTCTGCTCACCAACCCCTGCCTCCGACCAATCAGACAGCAGCACACGCCGACAGTGGAGGGACAAAAGCAGAAAGATGGTGAGTCACAGTTTGATGAAATAATAGATAAAAATAAGACCTCACATAGATGAATTATTGTTGTTGACCTTTGACTGTTGTGCCCCCTGCTGGTGAGTCTACTTCCTGTTTGTGTTCCTCACCTGGTTGGTGTCCTGGTCTTGTCTCCTCAGACATCCACGTTCATGGACTTTGTCTCTCAGTCCTGCTTTTCAGTTTGTTTCAAGTTTTCAGTGTGGAGGAGAAAGGTAAAGGATCAAAGTAGGCCAATGTAGACCCAAGTAGACAAAAGTAGACCCAAGTAGGCCAATGTAGACCCAAGTAGACAAAAGTAGATCCAAGTAGGCCAATGTAGACCCAAGTAGACAAAAGTAGACCAATGTAGGCCAAAGTAGACCAAAGTTGACTGATGTGGACTGATGTAGACCAAAGTAGAGCAAACAAGAGTAAAGTCGACCCAAGTAGACTGAAGTAGATCGAACTAGACTGAACTAGACTAAGATAGACCAATGTAGACTGAACTAGACTAAAATAGACTGATATAAACCTTAGACTAGTCTTCTGATGCATCATGTCCCCATATGGTTTCTGTCGACTTAGACAGAATTTAAATTTGGACTCTGCTGTTAATCTGTACTACGTATTCCTCAGTCCTCGACGTCCTCCGATGAAGACGAGCGGTTCTTCTTGAGCAACACGCGACCCCTGACCCCTCTGGTTCTCAACCCGGTCCAACTCACTTCCTGCTGGGACGTTTTCGCTCCGGCGTACGAGCCAACGGTTGACATGGAGGCGGAGCCGACGCCTCGGCTGCCAACACCGGAGGAGAGGATGAGGAGGCAGGCGGAGGCCGTTGCAGCTGACATTGTCCCTATAAATGTAACAGGTTTGAGCCTGGACTTTGTTTACGTTAAACCTTGGACTCGAGTTATCATGGAGTTAAAGTGTGACTCAGAGTTGATTGAACAACTCTTGGGGTTCAACTGGACTAAATGTTCGTAGTATCATATTTTAACTCTTTGTGTTTTCATGATTGACAGGTGAGAGTTTCGATCGCCAGGCTAGTTTTCGACGAACACTCTCCAACTGCGACTCGTTATCTCGAAGACCTCGTAACCTGAGTCGCCGCAAGACCGTGACTGGGATTCCAGAGGACGTTAGCAGGAAGTTGGGTATGAGTTCACTTCAATTAGCAATGTTCACTATTGGTCTTCCTTTACAGACCCAGGACCGACACATATGTTTTTGTCTTCGCAGACTCGTCCTTGTCCTCTGTGGTTCTTCCAGGCCAGTTCTCCACAGTGGGTCGGCCTGTCTCCGCCCGCCACCAACAGAAGACCATGAATAAGGAGGAGGTGGACATAAAGGACAGGAGGAATGAGCTGTCAACCGAGAGACGGATCCGAGCCCCAAAAGGAGATGGGATGTCCAGTCTCATGGCATCCCTGACCTCCTGCCACAACCGGTCCGCCTCCTCATCCTCAGATGTCCACCGACTCCCCCGTTTGGACACCACCTCTTCTTTGAACTCTGAGACCAGCTGTAACAGCGCCTCCTACCGGACACTTAGCACCTCCTCCTCCTCCTTGTGCTGCCAGGTCAGTTCACAGGACTGTGACCAAGTCATTATCTCAATAGAACATCTCTAAAATGTTCTTAAAGCCATTGATGCTAAAACGTCTACAGGAAAAAATAACAGAACCTGCACATGGAAGGATAGCTGAGCCTTAGGTAACATTTTTAACTTGAGTCTCAAAAATATGGAAGACGGCCTATGGGCTTACACTATTAAAGGGTGGAGATCCCTCAGATCTTAGTTATCACCCAATTTCAGAGCTTTCTGTCCTTGCTAAATTATTGGAAAATTCTCAACTGAAACAATTTTTGCCTGGTCACAACATTCTAACAGATATGCGATCAAAGTTCAGAGCAGGATAGAGCTCTGTAACAGCACCTGTACTGGTTTTAATAGTGTTAATGCCCTGGACAAAAAGCTACTCTGAACAGCCTTATTTGTTGATCTGTTAAAAGCATCTGAATCTGTGGATGATGAACCTTTACTAAACAGATTAAGTGCAATAGGAATAGGAGGAACAGAGTTAAAATGGTTACAGAATGATCTAACAGAACGTACACCGTGTGTTTCAGATGGTTTTAAATCTGACTTTTTAGAGAGTTTAATGGGATGTGCCACAAGGCTCTATTTTTGCCCTATTTTATTTTCTATATTTATTAATGATATTGACCAAAGATTAAAAAATGCTAAATTGTGTGTTTACAGTGATGACACAGTTGCATAAATTAGTGGCTCCTCCTCTGAACCAGACTGTAAATGATCAGCTTCAGCTGGTTCTGAATGTAAAAAAAAAAATAATTTCCGACTTTCTCCAGGGCTTGGTTATATTCCACAGAAAACAAAAATCTCTGTACTCTGAATGGGGACCCAGTTGAAAAAGTTTATCATATAAGTATTTAGGCATTTGGTTGGATGAAAAGATCATCTTTAAGACACACAGATCACAAATCTAGCAAAAAAGCTGAAAGTAAGGCTAGGAATTTAGTTTAGTAATAAATCCTGCTTTAGTATATTAGCCAGATAATGTGCAGGCCATGTTTCTAAGTGTGTTGAACTATGAGGATGTGATTTCCATGGATGATTCCTCCACTGAACTCCACCTGGTAGACTTTGTATCACTGTGCTTTTGAATCAGTAGGCTGGACTTCACTAACTCTACGTAGGTATTTTCATTTGCAAATTCCTGTGTATGAGTCTGTACTGAGTAAACTCCCCTCGTATTTATGCAGACTCATGATGGAGACCTCTAGTGGTCTTCAGCTTTGTTATTCCAGGTGGATTTGTAACCAGAAAGATCTTGACCTTAGGGGACTACTGGGTTAAATAAAGGTTAAATATAATTCAACGTTTCCATTTTCTTCACCAGTCTCAGGATCTGCCTGGATTCTGCGGTGATGTCCAACCTCTGTTCGTACCCCCGTCTCCCTCCTCCTCCATCTCCTCGTTTCCCTCCTCCCCTGTCCCCATAAGATCTGAGTGGTCTTACCCCGGGGTCACCTCCCCTTCCTCCTCCCACTACCTCTCCTCGTCCTCCATCACAGACTCAGAGTCTCACTTCGGATACCGAGCCCTGGAGGACCAGACACCATTGCAGCAGGAGACCCCCGGGGGCTTCTACAGCGAGGAGAGGTGGGGCAGCATCTCCCAGGAGACTGGGTCTGTTTGTGACCCCCTTCTGTCAGGTCGCTCCTCCCCCTCCAACACCGACTGCGCCTCCTTATGTTCTGAGGAAGTCACCACCACCTCCTACTCGCTGAAGCTGGACCAAAACTCAAGAACGATCACTCGCAGCATCTCTCTGCGCAAGTCGAAGTGTCCTCCTCCGCCACCGCTGCGTTCGGACTCTCTACGGCGGCGTCCAGGTCGTGGTAGAACCTCTCGCTCCTGTTCGAGCCCCCGCCTGGAGCGCACTACCCCACGGACCTCCACTCCATCACCCCAGACCTTTCAGGACCCCTGGGTTCCTCGGACCAGTACCAAAAGACGGCAGAGTGGGCTCAACTGTGGCACGGTCACGACCTTTGAACCTTTGCATCCAGACACACAGGAGGCCCCGCCTTCAGAGCCCCAACCGACAAGCCCTGCCCACTCCCAGGTAAGGATGTAACAGTTACAATGAGCTTCTGTTCACTGTGATCTGGAGCTTTGTTATGTAGTTGATGTTTTAATCTTATTACTTCTTTGAACCTATGTTGAATCTGCATACTGTTTCTTCTCCAAGGTGTTTGCTCCTGAATCTCCTGGTTTCGAGGAGGAGGGGCTGACGTTCACCCAACAGTCTGACGCCTCCTCTGGGCTGCAGCGCCTCGCCTCACCCTCCAGTGGATACTCCAGCCAGTCCAATACTCCCACCCCTGGCACTCCCGTCTCTTCCCCCCTGACCCCCTCCTCCCCATTAACGTCCAGCCCTGGAGCCTTCACACTCCTCCCTCCACCGCCGCCCCCACCACCTCCACCCACCACCTCATCCCCTTCACGCTCCTACTCTTCATCCTCAGTGCGAAGGAGCAGGGCAGATTCATCTCTGGCGGAAGGGAGGTCAAAACCACCAGTGCCAGAGAGGAAGTCATCGCTCCTCGCTTCCCTCTCCTCTTTCTCCTCCACCTCCTCCCTCTCTTCCTGCACCTCCTCAGAGTCATCAGCCAAGCATCCGCCTCCTCCTCCACCTCCTCCCTTACCACAACGTCCTCCTGCTCCTGTTTTCTCACCTCCACCACCTCTTCCATCTTTCAACAGATTCTCTGCTGCTCCTCCTCCTCCGCCATCATCTCTCCCTCCTCCACCGCCACCTCCTCCTCCTCTTCCTCCATCCTCCCGGCCTCCTCCTCCCCCCTACTCCCATGCCATTAAACAGGCCTCCCTTCATTCCTCTCCACCATCAACTGCCTCCTTTCCACTTCCCCCTTCAAAACGACCACTTCCTCCTCCCCCTCCCCCTCCCCCTCCTACTTCTCCTCCCACTGCTCCCCCAACCCCCACTTCCAGGTCTCCAGGCATTGTTAAATTGGCCAAGCCCACCAGCCCCCTGGTCACCTCCCAGGCCCTGCAGGGGATCAAACTACGCTCAGTCAACAGCCAGGATGAAGCTAAAAATGCTAATGCTAATGATGATCAACTGAGTGAAGATGGTGATCCAGACTGTGAAGTGCTAAAGCTAGCTACAATTGAAGCTAACATATCAAATGTTTTAATCGTCAACCAACCTCCACTCACGTCAGATCATGTGACAAAAAAGCAAGAAATTAGCAAAAAATATGAGGGTTCAGATCATGTTAATCTTCAGGGCTTGCAAGACTATGTTGTTGTTCATCCAGATGATGACACTACCGCAACCAATGCATTAATTGCTAACCAACCTAAATTTGATCATCGAACGATGAAACATGAAATCAGCACAAATGATGCTAGTTTCCTGAACCTACAGGACCATGTTGAAGTTAAAACAGTCAGTTCATTAATTACCAACCAATCTGAATTGGATCATTCATCAGACAATCTGATTAAACATGACATTAGCACAAGTGGTGACTTAACCCTCACTAATCTCCACAGCCTTCAAGGTGTGCTTGAGGTCCACCGAGCTAATGAAGCTAATACAGAGAATGATTTAAACCAACCTGGACTTGAGTTAAATAATGCTAACGACAACCTGACTGAACAGGCTATTAGCACATCCCACTCTGCTAATCTGCAGAGTCTTCAAGACCACATTGCTGCTTGTCTAGACAATCGTCCAGGCAATGAAGCTCAAGTACAGAACACTTTGGTTGCTAATCAACCTGGATTCAATCACAATTACTACAACGTGATGAATCATGAAATTTGCACAAAATCTGCTAGTTTAGCCCACGCCAATCGCCACAACCCACAAGACTGTCTTGCTGTTGCTTGTCCACACAATGAAGCTATCATACTAAGCACTTTAACTGCAAACCAACCTGGATTCGACTATGCTAACCACAACCAGATAAAATGTGAAACAAATGATGATTTGACTCATGCTAATCTCCAGAGCCTAGAAAACCATGTTCTCGTTTGTCCGGACAATGAAAATAATGTAACCAATGGTGAGGCAGCTCATGCCAACCATAACCTGATGAACTTTGAGATTAGCACATCCAGTGATGGTTCAGATCATGTGAATGTTCAGGTTGGCTGTGAAACTCCTACAGATGCCAAAAACAAGAAACAAGACTGGGAAGACACAAACATGTATGCAATGCTAGCAAACAGCGAAGTCTCCAGTCCTGATAGTCTCTGGGTTAAAATGTCCAATGAAACTGATGAAAGCTACCTGCACACAGAAATCCAGCATCAACAGGTCACCACAGTAACTGAACAGAAACCCATCAATGCTGAGGAGTCATACTGGACCCTCTCTGGAAATAAACCGAGAGAAAGCAGGACAGTACCGTCAGAGGTTAAAGAGGACAAATACAGCGGAGCTGGTGAAAATTCAACATCTATCAGGATCTCAGAAGAACTCACTAATTCATCTGAACCAATTACCCTGAGAAAAAAACCTGTTCTGCCAAAGAAACCTGACCTCGGCATCTTGGGTCTCCTCAAATCTCCAAACAAGACAGTGTTGAAAATAGCTTCACCAGACAGAACTGAAACAGTCCCTGCAAAAGTCATGACACAGACTCCTTCACCTGCTGAATCACCTCGCAAACAAAAACCACCAATTTTGCACAAGAAACCGGATCTACCAACTAAACCCAATGTGGTTTCTAAGGAACCAACAACAGGTAGAAACTGTAGTACCTCAAGGATCTGGACTACAGTCGAGTCCTGCAACACCTTAGGAACCTCAGCAACGTCCAGAAGCACCACGGCAGATTCTGGAAAATCTGGGATCATCAGGGTAGATGGTCATAGGAATGACGAGCTTCATAAGAGGGTAATGAGGTCTTCACTCGCTGAAGATGAAGATGAGGAAGAAGAGAAGTTGACAGGGATGAAAATGACAATAACACCAAAGAAGAAAGACAATGTGAGAAAGAGGAGGAAGAGGAGAGTAGAAAGGCACCTGCTGTTGATGTCCTCAACCATGCATCCCCCGCCTTCCTCTTCATCGTCATCATCCTCTTCATCCTCTTCATCATCCTCATCTGGAGAAGAGCTGGACATGGAGAAAACGGCGCAAACCAGTCGGAGAACAAGGATGATGAAGGTGAACATGGACGACAGCACAGACTCCGAGGGCTCCTTCACTCTGATTGGTCAGAGCAGGTGTTCCCTCAGCAGTGCACTGTCCACCGATAGCCTGCGGGGGGAGCTGTTGCTTCCAGATCTCCTCATACAGGAACCAGGGGAGGAAGCACAGAGGACAAAGGGGGAAGCTGGGAGATCTCCAGACGGTAAGTTTGAGTCTTGTAGATTCAAAGATGTTTAGTATCCGCAGATTAATAACCGGCGCCTTGTGTTTTCTGTCTCCGTCTTTAGTGTTCGTCAGTGTTTCTGCCGATCAGATGTTTGTCTCCAGTCGACCTCGAACAACCGAAGACCTGTTCACCGTCATCCACAGGTACAAACACTGCCTAACATGTTCACTTCCTGTTCACATCCACTGTCAGCTTCTTTCTAATGTCTCCACCTCATTCCTCTCTCTGCCTCGGTGGAGCAGTGCAGTATGGGAAGGCACAGCGTAAATATGGCTGCAGGTAAAACTGGGATTGGAGAATGTAGTCTAGTAGGTGGAGTTTAGTTCTGGTGTAGTTTGTAGTTTAGGTTGAGTTTCCCCTTTCCCCTACGCAGTATGTTTACAGTGTGGTGTTTGGACCAATGAGAGGAAGTGACAGCAGGTTATCATCAGAAAGAATCGGGAGAAGAAGAAATGAAAAAAAAACATGTTGAAATGAGATGAGGATGTTCATTGGTTGGATCCAAAGAACACCTCAAGATAAAGTACTAACCAACACCGGAACAAAAACAGGGGCTTTATCTTGGACGTTCATCTCCTCATGTGGTCGTTTACCTCCTTTTCATTTTCATTTTTTCTCTTCTTAACGTGAACATTCTCGTCTTTTGGATCAAATATTGACGTATTTTCCCTGATTCCTCATTAAATAAACATCATGATGAAAAATGAAAAGTTTAGCTACAATATCTGTTTGTGTCTCAGGTCAAAGCGGAAGATGCTGGGAAGAAGATATTCAGAAGAAAGCCGACTTCACACCTCCACCTTCTCAACGACCCCCACCGACCACTCGCCTTGTCCCGCACGACCCCCCACCCCCCAGGGTCAAAGGTCAGTGAGGAGCGAGAGCTTCAAGGCTCTCCTCCTGAGGAAGGGTGGGCGGTCTGACTCAACTTCTCGGATCTCGGCTGTGGAGAGACTTCGTAGAGTTGACCCCGTGACTTCATCGTCAGACCCTTTGGACACTCCCACCATTGACCTCAACGTTTCCCCAGATGACCCTGTTTCTCCAGACTTCTCCGTGATGTTCAGGTGGAGGCGACAGGATCCTCCGCTCCTCTTCACCTCCTCTTCTTCCTCACCGTTCATCTTCCTCTCCTCTTCCTCCCTTCGACCTCGCTCCCTCACTCCCCCTTGCTCGTCCAGCCGACGCTTTGCTGCTCGCTGCCGGCTTTATGCCGCCCCGATGACGGCCATCTTGGAAGGGGAAGAAGAGGATGAGGAGGTCTTTGTGGAGCTTCCTGGACCTGGTTCAGGACTGAGGCGGACCCTGGTGCAGATCACCTGATGACCTGCCTCGACACACTCTATTTAACTGAATGTATTAAGCACACGGCTACATCTGAAGGTTGGTGTTGGAGTGGATGCTCACTCTGCTGTGATTGGTCCATTAGTGGACACTGTCAGAATCAGAACTGTACAGCGTAAAGGTAAAAAAAAACTCACCAAGGAAACAATCTCAAAGTGGGATGGTGATTAAAATGATGTCAATTACAGAATTTGGATATTTTAACTCTACACCCACAGAGCACCACATGCTCTAACGACTGAACCCCAGATGCAGAAAACTCAGAATCTGGACTCGGTTTTGGTTTCAGAAACAGTTGAAATTCCCGACCAGTTCCAGAGTTTGACTTTGAGGAGTGCAATGAACACCTGTGCACCTGAACAAAACTACGTGTTGGATGGAGACGATCTACACCAGCATGAAAAAGGATGTGAATCCTTTGGAACGTTTAACTTTTCTGATTTGCATCAAGTCACAGGCACAGACAAACACAATGTTCTTCACCTACACACAAATACAATATTTCATATCTTTATTAAACACAGTGAATGTGACACAAAAGTAAGTGAACCCATGGATTTAATAACTGGTCAGAAAGAATTGGAAATAACAATTTTAACCCTGTAAAACCTGACGAATCAAAAACTAGCCACAAAATTTAAATTTTTTGGAATTGAGATGTTTATTAGACCTTTTAACAAAATCCAAACAAAACATTTGCCATATCATTTTGTTTCTGAAATATTTTTGTATCACATTTGATACATTGGGCGTTTTTATAAAGCGCCTTAAACACCTGCAGTATCAAATCTGATACACACGTTTTTACTACAATTTAACTGTACCATAAAGAATCAATCATCAAGTATCTATGCATTGTTTCAGTACATGAAGGACTTATTTTTAAAAAATTTAATATCAATATAAATGTTCTTCGTAACGTAGGTTTTTGAAAATTAGTAAAGATTTTCCTGCAAAAAGTATATGGATGATTTAACGATAACAGCCATGTTGAAAAAGGCACAAAAAGAGCCCTTCCACAGGCTGTAGTGGGATGATCCCACAAATCTATGTGTAAAAACAAAATGAGAGAATACTAGTTGGTGTGTCTTTTCTTGTATAAGGGTCGGTGTTTTTGTCTGTGTCTGTGTTTTAGATCCAAATCATTCACATTTTACAACCAAGTCATGCAGAAAACTGGGAAATTTGTCTCCACAGATGTTACAGATCATCTCCATCCTCACCTTAGGTCACCTGACGTCCCATTGGACCAGAGTGGGCAGGGCTTCACCTTCATGTGTCACGCTGTTAGGATGAACCAATCACAGCAGAGCATTCACCCCCTCAATCCAATCCTGATTAATCAGAAATTACAGGAGCCTGTAAAGGACATGCATGGAATTAGTCCTGCTTTTTATTTGTAGGTGTGAATAAAATATAAAACCAACCATGTTATAAAACACAGATGAATGTTTTTAACTGATATGCAGCTGATGTTTTAGTTCTGAATGATGCTAATGTTTCCATATGTTTGTCAGTCGAGGTTTCATCCTCTTTTTTTATTTTCTTTCTGAGCTGAGATCATGTACAAATAGGGCAACATCAACATGTTTTTTACTAATCCTGTGGGATATACCTCTGTAAATAACCCTGTTTCTCATATTTATTGTCTTTTTGCTGCTACTCATTTATTTCTGTAGCTTCAGTATCAGGTCGACTGAACGAACATTAAAACAAAGAAGACTGACCTGAAAAAGATAAACATACAAACATATAAACGATGTAAGCAATAAATGACAAAGTCAGTTCCTGGTGCTGTGGTTTATTTGTCCAGGTGCGTCCTCGTCTCATTGGTCGTGTTTATCCGTCCAGGATGCAGCTCTCCCTCTGTCCACCAGGTGGTGCTGTGGGTTAGGGTTAAAGCCTGTTCCACATTTTTAAGTATTTTCTTTATTTGTGGAATGTTTAAAGGATGAAGCTGAAACTACAGGAGCCTGTAAAGAACATACATGGGAATTATCCCTTTTTATGTTTGTAAAATTAGGATCAGGTTGACAGGAAGTAGGTCAAACTGCCAAAACTGAACGTAAACATTCAATTTAACCTTTATTTGACATTAAAAACCTGTTTTTTTAGGGAGTCTCAACTGGAATACACAACAAATACAAAAACTGTTAAAACACGAGAAGACAAATGAAAAGAAAGAAGAGGATGAACAAATGGAGCAGAACATTTACCTTCAGCCTTTTTACACCAACATTCACTGGAACTTACAGTATTTACCTGGTAAAAGGAATCCCTGGTAATCTGTGCGGTTTTTTTCCACCTCAAAGTTCTGGTAAATGTATTCAGATCAGACTTGTTTCCAGTCGCAGACTTAGTTTAGAAAAGTCGAAACTTTATGAGTTGTTTTCTCAGTGAAAATATACACAACATAATTTGTGCATGATTTGACTTAAAAGTTTATAAAAATTTCATTTATGCACAACTATAGATTTAACATTCACACAGTTTTCATATGTGCAGATATTTTTTAAAGAGAAGATATGACTTTGTTGATCCCACAGTGGGAAAATGTCAGTTAACATCAGCATATAAATATTTATATGAATTTCAATTGAAATATTTTTAATATTATTACAATAATCATATTTTGTGATAAACGTCATTTCAGTATAGTTTTATTTAATCTTTTTATTCATTTTATCTTGAAATAAATTATTTATTCAGAATGAGATTCTGATATATATTAGAATCCACTGATGTGTATGTTTTTACTTTTGTCTGTATCATTCAGCTTTAGTTTTAAGATTTTGCTGAGAGCTGAAGGAGAATGTTGATATTTTACTGTGTCCATTTGTCAGGATGAGGCATTTGCTTTGTCACACACTCAAACGATTTTTATTGGGCTGAGTCTTTTTTTCTGCCTCCGAACACCACGAAACAGGATACGGGTTATTTATGATGATTATTTTGGTTTAATGTCAGAGTTTTTGGGTTTTGAACAGAACATGGACGGCTTCGGGTCAGAATCGGTTCAGCCTGGTGACGTTAACCCAAAGTTTACATGGTTTTATTGAGCACCATTTAATGGAGGAGAATAAATATCAAAGACAAGATGAATGTTCTTTATTCCTGATTTTAGAAAGAATGTCTAATGTTTGTTGCTAACATTAGCCTGTCTCAACCACGACCCATTTTTAAAATCACTTTCCTTCAGCAAAATGAAGCGAAATCAGCAGAGGTTAGTTTAGTATCTTTCAGAAATGATCAAATCTAAAATGAAACAAGAATATAGCAGCAGCTAACAACAATGTGCTAACAGTAGCTAATATTCGCTGGTGGAACATCAAGCTAGCGTTGTCTATGGGACCTGGATCAGTCGGACCCAGACCAGACAGGCCCAGACCAGACGGACCCGGAACAGATGGACCTGGACCAGATGGACCCGGACCAGAGGGACCTGGACCGGTCGGACCAGACCCAGACAGACCCAGACCAGACGGACCCAGAACAGATGGACCCGGACCAGATGGACCTGGACCAGACGGACCTGTACCAGTCGGACCCAGACCAGTTGGACCTCAGCATCTTCGGAGTCCTCTTGACTCTGTGGACACATAGTTGACCACGGCCCCATCTGACCTCTGACCTTTGGCATCAAACCCGTGTGGTTCCGATCACTGAGCCAAAGTCATCAGCGAGCGTCGTCACATTTACAACCCTTAGATTTACAACAGGGGTCAAAGGTCAGCCTCTGGATCAGCTGTGAACAGGCGCCTGTGTATCCGTGACGACCTGAGACCCGCTGTTGTTGTTGTTGGCATCACCTCATCGGGTGTGTTGAGAATGTGTATGTCGTCGCTGTGGTGATGTGTGTGGAATGATAACACAGTCCAACATGGTGGAACGGAACGTGTTTGGTTTGTGTCACGTCTCTCAGCGATTCCGAACCCAACCAATCAGACTCTTGAATAGAGAAGGCAGTCTCTGACATGGCTTTAACTGTTCTGAAGTGGTCTCCATACTGTTCAGGTCCCAGATGTGGTCTTGGTGGTTTTAACAGGTTTAAAATGGCCTCGATACTGTTCTGGTCCCTGATGTGGCCTTGGTGGTTTATATAGGTCTAAAGTGGTCTCGATGACTTTCAGGTCACTGACGTGGTTTTAACAGGTCTGCGGTGGTCTCCATACCGTTCAGGTTCCAGATGTGGTCTTGGTGGTTTTAACAGGTTTAAAATGGTCTCAATACTGTTCAGGTCCCTGATGTGGCCTTGGTGGTTTATATAGGTCTAAAGTGGTCTCCATGACTTTCAGGTCACTGATGTGGTTTTAACGGGTCTGCGGTGGTCTCCATACCTTTCAGGCCCCTGATGCAGTCTTAATGGTTTTAACTTGTCTGAAGTGGTCTTGATACCGTTCAGGTCCCTGACGTGCTCTTGGCGGTTTATATAGGTCTAAAGTGGTCTTGATGACTTTCAGGTCACTGACGTGGTTTTAACAAGTTTAAGGTGGTCTCGATAATGCTTAGGTTCCTGACATGGTCTTGGTGGTTTTAACATGTCCACAGTGGTCTCGATGACTTTTGGGTCCCTGACGTAGTCGTAGTGGTTTTAACTACTCTGAAGTCGTCTTGATACCATTCAGGTCCTTGACATGGTCTTGGTGGTTTATATAGGTCTAAAGTGGTCTCAATGACTTTTGGGTCGCTGACGTTGTTTTAACAGGACTAAAGTGGTCTTGATACTGTTCAGGTCCCTGACGTGGTCTTAGTGGTTTTAACTGGTCTGAAGTGGTCTCTTTGGAGGTTTCTAGTCTCTATCAGTCTGAGGTCTTTCTGAGGCCGTGTTTTCGTTGGGCCCTGAGGGTCCTGGAGACAGTCCAGTTCTGCTGCAGGTCTGGACCCATTCCAGAGGGGGTTAATGTGTCCGGGCTGAGATCCAGGTCCTCTTAAATCCTGACTAAACACCATTAAGGGCCCACGTGGTCTTGATGGATGTGGATTGCTGTAGACCTGGTCCCCGTGAGGAGCTGTGTTTACATATTATCTGATCCTGGTCCTGAACAAATACGGGTGGAGCTCCTGGGGCCGCAGGTTCCCATCAGCCCCTGCTGCACCCGGACCCGGTCCAGGACCCGAGTACAGATGAACCCATAGGAGATTTTATGTGGATCAGAAAAGAAAGACCCTGAACCTGCAGATCTCTGTTGTGGCTGGACCATCTTCTTATTCTGGACCGGATGAGGAGGTCTGGGGCCCGAATCAATCCCATATCAGTGACAGACAGAGTCCGTCAGGTTCCGGATCCGGTTTCTGGGTTTGACTGAAGATGTTTTTCTTTCCGTCCGCTAAGAGGGAGTGAAACACCAGGAACCTGGTCCTGGTCCTGGTCCTCCTCCTCCTTCATTTCCGGATCAGCTCCAGTCCGCGCGGATCTGTCCCAGGACCAGGACCTGCGAGGACGGAGCGCGCGCTGCACCGGGTTGGTTGATTAGACTGATCGGGTCCGGGTCTGATCCGGATCGGGGACATGACTCCGTCCGGTGGTCTGACAGCTGCGGAGGGCTGAGGAGGAGGAGGAGGAGGAGGAGGAGGAGGAGGAGGAGGAGGAGGATGATGAAGGAGGTCATCTACCCACGAGCCCACGGCGCCCCCCACGCGGCTCGGACCCGGACCAACCCGGGATAAAGACGCACGAGGGAGGGAGGTTCAACCCGACGGAGACGGAGCCCCGGGAGGAGGCGGGACAGGAGGCCGGGGACAGAGCACCGAGAGGCGGGGAGGAGAGGCGCGCAGAGCCGCTCCTGGAGCCGCAGAGTCCGAGCAGGTAACAGCCGCAAACGTCACTTAACTGCAACCGGAACCGAACAGCGTCCGCTACAGGTGAGGACACATGGGGACACTGACCCGGTATGGGGTTTAACTCCATCAAAGGACACATGACTAACAGAATTAAACCTTAAATTACATTTATTAACACTTATTAACACTGACTAATGCCCCTTTTTCCTAAACAGTCCATGTTTTTACTCTGTAACCCTGTTTCACTGTCAAACCTCTGCATCCCAGACCTGGACCCGGTCCCGTTCAGGGCTCCGGGTCCTGACTACTCCAGATAATATCTTTCATGCCTCACTGTCTCGGCTCAGGTTCAGGTTTTCATAAGACCTTAAAACATAACAGCCTCTGTTAATCCGGTTTGTTCAGAACCCACACGAACCCGGATCCGCGCCTCAGAGTCCGGTTCCTGGAGGTGGATTTCCTCTTGTCTTCTTATCTGAGGGTCATAACCTCTACTGTACTGATAATCCTCCTCAGACCCACACTGCCTTGTTCCGGTCTCTGCAGGTCCACTGTGATGCTGGTTCCGGTGCTCCTGGTTCTGCTGCTGGCCGCTGGTCGCTGCACAGCGGCCGCCCGGCGCCGGAGCTCCGCCACCCGATCCGAAGCCCTGGAGCTGTTGGGCCAGAATCTGAGGGCCAGGACCGAGACGGGACCAGGACCGGGACAGAGACACCTGGAGAGGGACACCAGGTCTGCACATGGACTGGGTCAGTACCACGAAAACAACCGGTACGGAGACAGGTCTCTGATGACTGGGGTTTACAGATGTTTGGGGGGTTTGGGATGGAAACGCAATTTGACGTCACTTTCCGTCGTGTTAATCTGGTATTAGTTCCTCTGGTCAGACTGCACCTGATGTAGTATTTGGTTTAGTCTGTCAGGGTCGATGGAAGCGCCCGGAAGTGGGTGGAGCTTTCCCTAGTAACTACATACTGTTTGCATCCGGCTAATACAGGTCCGATGCATTTACTGTATTTCCTTAAGTAAAAACCAGCATTCTCTTATAAGCAGGCTCTCAAATAAAGGCCTGGGGTCGACTCTAGAACGGGGTTTATATCAAGTAAAATACTTGAAGGCTTTTAATTTTAAATGATTACACGGAGTGTTGCATAAACAGGAGCAGCACCAAGTGAGATATTCAGCGTATTAAACAGAGTAGACTATAAATAAAGCCCTGGGGTGAACAATAAAAATAAAGGCCTGGGTTTATATCCACTAAAACGTTTGAGGGCTTTTAGTTTGAAATATTTACAGGAAGTGCTGTGTAATCGGGAGCAGCTCCTACAAAAACATTTGGCCATTGTGAACTTAATAAAAAAAAAGTAAATTCTAAATAAAGGCCTTAAATAAAGAGTTGACACTAAGGTAAACACGTGGGGTTCCGTCCACTTAAACATTTGAGGGCTTTTAATTTGAAATATTTATAGGAAGTGCTATGTCAACAGGAGCAGCTTCAAATGAGATGTTTGATGATTTTGTACTTATTAAACAGTAAACAATAAGCAATTATGAATAAAGGCGTGGTACCATGTGCAGTTCAGAAAATGAGGGCCGTATTTGTCGTGGAACTCAGCTCTGGTAGCGACAGTAGCTAATGTCTAGCTAACTTCTCTAGTGGAATATGCCTTTATTATTCTGATTCCACATAGTTTGCAGTATCTTGTCCAAACACATCGTATTCAGTGTGAAAAGGATCGACATCTCATGGTGTTTGCACAAGATAACAAACCTTATCTGCTGATAACGTTGCGGTTTCACTGATGGAACTCGCTTCATACATGAGCTGTAAAGGACTGTTGCAAAGCTCAGTGTCCTGGTTCTGGTTCCGGGTGTGGTTGTGGTTCTGGTATTCTTAGAATGGGTTTAGTCCATTCATACAGAGGACTGGTCCAAACATTCACATGGTCCTGGACGAGTTCAGATGCAATGAAGAAAAAACCCAGAACAAATGTAACTGTAGATGAAGAGACGGCATCAGACCATGTGACCAGTGAAAGTAACTGAAAGGGTCAAAGGTCAGGAACTGCTGATGAGTCCAGGTAGAATCATCATGGACACATTACGGCGCTTGATGTTTCATCAGTTTATTAGTTGTTTCAATGGAAAATGTGTGAAAAGTCAATCAAATTCCCTGTTTTTCATTCAGCCCACTGTGGGTTCTTTTATCTCAGTAGATCATTTTGATGTGTTTGTACTTTTTATTCGTATTTGTAGTAATAGAATCAGTGTTTTCTAGTATGTGCTGAAGGCCAGACATGATAGAGATGGGAGGAAATGTAAAGGAGGTAAAAGGTGATGAGGAGGAGGAACATGTGGACTTTCCCCAAGGCTACAGGATGCCGCCGCTGAACAGGTCCACAATAGAGCCGGTGTTCATGTCTGAGGACACGCCTCCAAACGTCCTCCTCACATCAACGAACATCAAAGATCTCCAGCACCTTCCACATCCGGCTCCTTAAACCTTCAGGAATCAACTGGAACTGAAAACATTAGAAGAATCGAAGTTCAAGTTAAAACCTTGAACCCTCTTGGACTTTTTGTTTCAGCGGTGACACATTTGTTTTTCTGAGGAAAATTAAAGAACAATTAGAAGAATTTTATACATTTCTGAGACTTTTAGAGACAAGTAAATCACATTTAAGGAAAGAGTCAATTTGTGTTGCTGCCAAAACCTTTTGCTTGGCTTTGTACTAGGTCGTTCTGTACAAGTGTCGGAACGAGTCGACTTTTTTGCAAACCACAGTAGAGGTGACATCCTACTGTCGTGGTCTGGAAAGAAATCCAGAGCATGTAGATGTTTCTGTAATAGATGAGGAGGTTGTATCCTGTCAAGTATTTCCTTCACACATTTCCATTCTGTCACAGGAAATGTGGTCATGAGGTTTGAGGTGTTTGAGTTGTGGACCGTCTGGAACGCTGGTCCAGTTGATACCCTCAGGAACCCGGACAGAGTTCATCGCTGGTTTCTGTTTTCATGTCCTACATGAGGTCACTGCTACTTATTTTAATGTAACTGGGGTTTTCATTTCAGATCCACGACACAAAGAAAAGTTCATCAGACACCTGACAGGTGAGGGTCACGGCTTCATCAGCCGGTGCTCATGGATAGTGTAGTGTTTTATCAAGTGACTCACATGGATTTTGTCTTCCAGGTCCACTTTACTTCAACCCGAAGTGCAGAAAACATTTCAACCGATTGTACCACAGCACCAGAGACTGTACCATCCCGGCCTGTGAGTACTGCCAACGCCACTGCTACCGGATGCGGCCGTCGGTTGTATTCCCCTCTGGGCTGCTGTTACTGCAGGAGCTCGACAAATGAAAACAGGACACGACTTGTTTCTGTTCACACACTTCAGATTTTAAGTAAATATTGAGCTCCGTGCATGATTTAATGGAAGCGCTGTTCAGACACGACCATGTCCAAACACAGGGTTAACGGTTCAAAGCGAACAAAACACCTTCACACAAACCTGGACCTTTAATAAACAACGCTTCTGTAAATCAGCAACCGCTGGTATACATTAAATACATTAAACTGACATCTGTTCAGTTAACACCTTAAATAACACCTGGAAAACTAAAAGACTGAAATTAAAAACTCACCTGAAACCAGTCGGGTCATAAAACACAAACAGGATGGAAAAAGTGTGATAAGATAAAAAAAAATGTATAAAAC
>JAPQRQ010000013.1:593084-604193 GCA_037367365.1 Apogon talboti | reverse complement strand
ATAAAACAAGACAAAAACAACGAGAAGGACAGTTGGAAAGCACAGCTTTGTGCAGAAAACCAGAAAAACCCAAACTACAACAAGTTAATTCATCAAATAAAACTAAACTGAAAGCGTCGACAATAATGACATGATTAATGAAATGTGTTTGTGTCGCGTGCAGATTATAAACGATGTGCTCGTCTGCTGACTCGACTCGCCAACAGCCCCCGGTGCACGGAAAGATGAATGGGTGGAGGACGGTAAGGGCAGACACGCAAACACAAACAACAACAGAAACAAACAACATCAAACAACAAACAACAGTAAAAAACAAACAACGGTAAACAACAAACAGTAAAAAACAAACAACGGTAAACAACAAACAGTAAAACAACAAACAATAGCAAACAAACAATAGCAAACAACACACAACAGTAAACAATAGCAACAAAAAACAGTTAACAACAAAAATCAACAGCAAACAATAACAATCATCAACAACAAATAACAAACAGCTAACAGCAACAGTCAACAACACACAACAACAAGCAACAGCAGCAAATAATAACAAACAGCAGTAAACACGAATAATCGACAAACAGCAAACAACAACTGCAAACAACAATAAACAACAGACAACAGCAAATGACAACAAGCAACAACAGCAGATGACAACAAATAACAACATACAGACCAATGAACAGCAGGTTCAGTCATAGCAGACGTTTCTCGTCAAACCACATAAACTCATGTATCTACATCGCTGATTTTTAAACAGTTTACGTTTAACCTACATAAAATCTACATCAATGTGATTTTGTCTCAAATTGCCAAGATTTTGGTGATTTGAGAAACTGCTGGTGACTCAGAAGCCTCTGTTTGAGGACCTCGCTGATGTGTGGATGTGGTTCACTGACGACAGAGGCGGGAATCACCGTAGAAACAGGTAGAAAGGGCGGGAATCACCACAGCAACCACACACCTGCACACAGAAACACAATAATTACATGTTTAACAAAACTTTGTGCACTTTAGTTATAGTTTTCAGATATTTATGTATATTAAAATATATCAAATGTGTCTTGAAGTATTTCTAAAACCTCATCAACTTCAGGACATTTATTTTTCACCAATCAGTCCAATAACGACTGTCACTTTTTACCAAGGAGGTGAGTTCTTGGTTGTAAAAGGTGACGACCAGAAATCAGAGATAATTCCTCTGTTAGCTTTACGAAAAGATCCTGGTTTGGCTTAAAAACACTGTGTGTTTTGGTGTCATTAAATACATTTTGCAGGTAAACATTTTGCAGGTTACTTTTTATTTGTAACACAAGGGTTCACCTGTAAAATAGTAACATAAAGTAAATATCAGGCGTCATATGTCAGCATATGTGGAATCCCAGTGGACACACAATTCACTTTAATCATTACCAGACATTCAGAACCCCCCCCCCCCCCCAACTGTGTCAACACCAGGTCCGGGGTCACGTGACCACCAATGGGCTGGAGCTCAGACCACTTAGCCTTGTCAACGGCATTGCTTATAATAAAGATGTTAAATGTGTTCCATGATGTCACAGCAACCAAACAGACGACTGACATCACCCTGAGACACAGCAGAAGAACACGGTGACCTCGCTGTTGAACTCAGAGTCTGACGGACAGCCCGTTTATGGCGTTTCTTAAAGAAACGGTTCATTTTATTAAAACCATTTTTTCTCTTTGACTTTTTCAGGTTCATCTGATGCCTTTAGAACGACTGATCCACCAGCAGAGCCCACTCCATCCTATTCTATTCTATTTTATTCTATTGAAGTGCCTTGTGGATTTTGTGTATTAATCCAGTTTCCATCCGTTGGGTTGGATGGTCCATCTCCACCGATCAACTCTTGTCCGTCCTTCTTCTTCAGAACCATTTTGTGAACTCTACCGGTCTCTACTTGACACTACCAGTCTCTACTGGACTCTACCGGTCTCTACTGGGCACTGCCGGACTCTACTGGACTCTACCGGTCTCAATTGGACTCTACCAGTCTGTACCGGTCTCTATTGGACTCTAGCGGTCTGTACTGGACCTTACTGGTCTCTAGTGGACTCTACCAGTCTCTACCAGTCTCTACTGGACTCTACCGGTCTGTACCAGTCTCTACTGGACTCTAGCAGTCTCTACCGGTCTCTACTGGACTCTGCTGGACTGTATTGTTCCTGGTACTGGTTTCTAGTGGAGCTGCAGGTGTCGTCGTTCTTTTGGAATTGGATCTTTCTTTGGGATTTTCCTACAAATGGACAGAATTGTCTTTCATTCCTTCAAAGACTCGGACCAATGTTTTGGACCAAAACCGTTTCGTTGATTTTAGAGGATGGACGTCTTCGTTTAAGCCTTAAGAGGAAATGGAGGAACCGTCCCCCTGGACTCCGATATCGATACTGATGGTTTGACCCAGAGGCTTTCTGATCACACTAGTGTTCATGTGTATTTATATGTTCAAGCTGCCGTCACATGTGCACAACCTGCTGCTCTATGTTCAACATGTACAAACACCAGTAAAGTCACCTCTTTCATAAATATGGTTCTTTTTGATTTGTCTGAAACATTGGTTTAACAAAGAAAACTTGTCAATGTCTTCTCTGTTTTCTCTAGTTCTATATCTGTATGGCGTCAAGATGAGGTCAGATAACATTGTAAGCGTACGGGAAGTATTGTAAGCGCAAGTGAAGTTTTGGAAACCAAACATATATATTTCTTTTTTAAAATACACCTACAAACCTGTTTTTTGCTCTTACAAAATGCTGTCTGCGTTTACAAAACAGTTCTGGGAGTACAAAACATTTTGGCCACTTTTTTACTTGGGGGTGTGGTTAGTTGAGAGGCGTGGCCAGACCTGGGCCAGACAGGAAGCAAGTGATAGACAAACATCACTTCAATCACTAAAATGGGCTGAAATGATCGCAAAGTGCCACCATAATGTGCCTATTTTATCGTAAGTAACAGGGCCAACCAATTATTTTTGTTATTCAGTAGTAATCACCCTTCTCTGCATAAAACTACGACTGCGAACGAATACTGGTGGAGTTCAAGCCACGGTTCAAGCCCCGGCTTTGCCAAATCGTTTGAGCTGATGCTGGAGGCACCAAGCCGGGGTCCAAGCCGTGGCATTGACGTATCGTGAGTGGTCACCGGGGTCTGAGCCGGCAGCACGAACTGGATCTGAGTTCCGTTTAAGTCAAACGGGCTCTGTTGTGCGCACAGCTGGGACTCTGTGAGTCTGTTCATTCGCGGGTTGGAGTTTGGAGCAGAGCTTGGTGCCAGTCACAATGCGTCAAAGCCGGGGCTTGGTCAGCAGTCCATCACGGACTTACAGAGCCCTGGCTGCGCGTCTGTGCGCCAGATGCACAGTCCCAGCTGTGCGCACCACAGAGCGTGTTTGACTTAAACGGAACTCGGATCCAGTTCGTGCTGCTGACTCAGCCTCACGATCCTTCTGACTTTTTTTGGGTTTTAAACAGGTGTCAGAAAAGTTACTGCAGGGAAAACTGGCTTGTGGCAGCAGAGCGTACATAGCGACGTCGATGATCCTTCGATGTCGGCTCTTCCTATCATTGTGAAGCAGAACTCACAAAGTGTAGGATTGTTCACCCACTAACAGGGAACGTGAGCTGGGTTTAGACCGTCGTGAGACAGGTTAGTTTTACCCTACTGATGATGTGTTGTTGCAATAGTAATCCTGCTCAGTACGAGAGGAACTGCAGGTTCAGACATTTGGTTCATGTGCTTGGCTGAAGAGCCAATGGTGCGAAGCTACCATCTGTGGGATAATGACTGAACACCTCTAAGTCAGAACCCCGCCTAGACGTAACGATATATGGCTCGGTGACCACTAACGATGCGTCAGTGCCAGGGCTTGGACCCCGGCTTGGTGCCTCCAGCATCGGCTCCAGCCCGGGTCCACGATGCGTCACAGCTGGGCCTTGGAGCATGGCTTGAACTCCACCAGTATTCGTTTGCGATCGTAGTTTTATGCAGAGAAGGGTGATTACTACTGAATAACAAAAATAATTGGTTGGCCCTGTCATTTACGGTAAAATAGGCACATTATGGTGGCACTTTACGATCATTTCAGCCCATTTTAGTGATTGAGGCAATGTGTCCATCGCCAATATTGCTTCCTGTCTGGACCAGGTGTGGCCACGCCTCTCGACTAACCACACCCCCACGTAAAAAAGTGGCCAAAATGTTTTGTAACCACAGAAAAGTTTTGTAAACGCCAGAAAGTGTTTTGTATGAGCAAAAAACAGGTTTATAGGAGAAAAAATGAGTTTTGTTGGTGTATTTTTAAAAAGAAATATATATGTTTGGTTTCCAAAACTTCACTTGCGCATACAATGCTTCCCATATGCTTATAATGTTATCTGACCTCATCTTGACACTACATATCTGTATTTTACTCATTTTTATTCGCTATCTCATCTTGAACTTGTTTTACTCATTTTATCTCATATTTAGCTTGTTTTAGCTCATTTGTGAAACCACTCATGCTTCCCTGCATTAAATCCTGACTTATGTATGTATTCTCTTTGTAAAATCTACAGTTTTTACGTTTTTTTTTAAAACTTGTCACTGTAGAATGTGTTTAGAGTATTTGGTTTTTAGCTTCTCTTGGTAGAATTTGCAGAATTGTAGTTTAATTTTCTATAAAATTTTAGTTTTTTTTTTTAACTTTTCTTCAGTTTTTCTCATGTTAGCTTGTTTAAGTTCAGTTTTAGATTGTTTTATCTCATTTTATCTCATATTTAGGTCACTTTAGCTCATTTTATCTCATGTTTAGCTCATGTTATTTCATGTTCAGCTCATTTGTAGCTCATTTTATCTCACTTTATGTCATAGTTGGCTCATATTAATTTATTTTAGCTCGTTTTATCTCATATTTAGCCAATTGTATCTCATGTTTTCGCATCATTTTAGCTCATCTTCATCTTGTTTTATTTCATATTTAACTAATTTCATCAGGTTTTATCTTTATGTCTACGTGTGTGTGGTGTGGATGGTAGTGAGGACCTGAGCCCGGTTCTCAGTCCTCCAGTTCGTGGACTCATTGCCAGTCGTCGTGTCTCTGACAGGCTCAACCACATTTCAGCTCTGTTGACTTTGGCTTCTGCTCCAGTTCATGTTTAAACTCAATATTTCCTCCGTGCCCTCGAGCCTTTCATGAAACCAAACTGATCACCTTTAACGGGTCGGCCTGACACTGATGTGTGACATATGATTCATTTTCGGCACGAACGCCGCCGCGGTCGCCACACCGCGACTCCTGCATGGCTGTTACCACAGCAACCGCTCTACTTATGATACCCAGGATATAATTAGCTGTTGACGAAGTAATGATGTGTCTGAGTTGTTTGGCTCCGAGCGCCTAAAATATGGCTTAGAGTCATTTCTAGTAATTAGACAAACTGTAGAAGGTGTGTGTTTTAAGTGAGATGTGAAGTCAGTGCCAAAGCTGCAGCTGAGCTGGTTGGACCGCAAATAAACACAATAAGTACACTGCAAAAAAGGTATATCTGACTTAGATAAACTGACTTGAATTTGGAATATTTATCTTGAAACATAATTTTTTAGATTCATTTACTTATTGAGACTCAATCCTGTTAAGATTATTTGACTTTTTCCAAGAATTTGCATCTTGAGCTACCCCACTTAGATATGACAACTAATTTTAACCTCCCAAGACCCAGGAGCCCTACAAGTTTTTGAGTTTTGGCTTTTTTAATTAAATAATTGCTTATATTGGAAACATCATGATGCAACAGTTTTTTCAGATGCAGTTTTAAAAAATTTTATGGAATTTCTTTTGCGGTGGATAGTTGTTTCTCTTTTTTTTTGTATAAAGCTGTGAATTTCTTGTCCTCATATGTGGACAGTGGGTCCTAGGAGGTTAAGCAATATTTACAACAAAACAAGCTCCATTGTTGGGGGATGAGTATGGACACAGGAACTGTTTTTCTTCAAGAAATGTTTTCTTGTTTTATACAGTTTTGCCGATACATATACTGTATTTCTACCTATTGAGTGATTACATCTTCATAAGACCATTATGTATAAATGTACCATGGATAAAAAAATCTTACTATAAAGACTTGAAACAAGTATATTCTTTTTTTTAAACACATATCTTTATTGAATTTCAACTTTTAACACATTACATATCTTTTCTGACATGAATTGGTAACATTATGTGGGTCTCCCTTGAACATAAGCCCCCCCCGGACAACCTATGAATTCTGAAACAATTGACAGACGATATAACTAATATAACAAGTATATTCTGCTTGTAATAAGAATTTTAGCATTCTATAATCCTTACATAATATTTTTTTATTTTAAGAAAACTTGATAAGTGCAATTCTCTTACTGCACTGGCAGATAATTTTACTTGAAATAACACATTTTAACCCAGTAATGAGTTTGATTTTCTTATTTTTGTACAGGTCTTTTTTGCAGTACAGTCCTGGTCCTTAGTCTGATATGTAAATTGTTTTATTGTACATTTAACATGTTTGTTTTAGCTCATTTTGTCTATATTTAGCTCGCTTTGTCTTTTGTTTTTTACCATAGAATTAGCGATCTATAAACAGCTGACGTTAATGCACATGGGTTATGTTTCTAACATTATTTATACAGAAAGTGAATATTTATAACTGATGGATTCATAAACATTCTTTTGTATGTTATTGTTTTATTATTTAGGTTGAAATCAGATTAAAAAAATAAAATTAAGGGGAAGGAGCAGTGAACCCAGGTAAGTCTCACCTGTCTCCAGTGATGACTCATCTGTCCAGTTCGTGTTACAGGTATTAAATAAATACTGTCGTCATGCCAACCTCCATCACATACCTATCGTACCTGGGCGGCTCCTGGTGATTGACAGCTGGGGGGGGGGGTCAGCCCCACTCAGGTGTGTCTGTCGCCGCCAACCTGCAGGTGTGAACGCTTTTCAAGAACACATGAGACAGAACACCTGAGCAGGTGGAGAGGGACAGACCACATGGCTCCGCCCATTATTGCATATGTAAATAAGTTTTCATTTGTTTAGTTGTTTATCTATTGTTATCTATTTTTTTCTGGTTTTAATTTGTTTTCTGTTTATTAAAAAAAATTCCTGTTTAGGTTTTTATTACTTTTTATTTAGATTAGATTAGATTAGATTAGATTAGCCCCCACGACCCTAGTGAGGATAAAGCAGGTTCAGAAAATGGATGGATAGATTAGATTAGATTAGATTAGATTAGATTAGATTAGATTAGATTAGATTAGATTAGATTAGATTAGGTATAGTTTCAGGTAATTCAGGTTCCAGTAAAAAACAAAAATGAGAAAATAATGATGACAACAATTAATATAGAAACAGTACTAAAAACAGGCAATTCCACATTAGAAACACTAGTAGTAATAAATAATAAAATAGCCACAATACTGAATAATAATACATAATTATGTTAGAATATTGTAATATATACAAATATAATTTATAATTTCCATAATAATAACAATAACAATAAGGTGATAATAGTAATAGTAGTCTTAATAATGATATATAACTAAGTAATAAGTAATGTAAGTCATAATAATAAACTAACGTAATAACAACATGCAATCATTTCACAATGTAAACATCCCCATCCGACCGGTAGAACACTAGACATTCATGTGTCAGCCCCGCCCCCTTTCCCGCCCCGGTGCACACTTGAACAGTTCTCTCCTCACTGCCCTCGCAGGCCCCACCCCCTCCGCCGGGCCGGTCTCCATGACGACGCGTTCCAGTCTGGTCCATCTGGTCCTTACTCGGTGGTTTTTGGTCCTCTAGCCCCGCCCCTCTGAGTCACCGGGTCACATGGCTCCGGGTCAAAGCTCTGCGCGTGTGCACGCAGCTTCGGGTGATGCGGAAGTGGAGAGAGTAGAGACGGAGCTCACCTGGAGCAGGTGAAGAATCAGAAGAAGAAAAGTAAGGTTATTCACTTTAATGGAGGCTCATGTTCCCAGCAGACTGTTAGACCTGTGTTTACTTGCGTTTACCTGTGTCTACATGTGTTTACATGTGTTTACCTGTGTTTACCTGTTGTTTACACGAGCCTCATGGCTTCAAAGTTGAACTAATGCTCTGATGTCACATAGACTTGACTTATTTCCTTCTTAATTCTGTTGTTTTGACTTTTCTTTTTGGTTCAGTTGTTCCTTGTTGTTTTGTTGTTTTGTGTGGTTGTGTTTACTTTTCTTTCCTCATAGTTCCTATTATTTTCTATTTTCAATAGTTTGTTTTAAGTTTTTCAATTTTTTTCATTTTATTTGATTGTTTTGTTCAGTTCTTCCATATTTGTTTAATTTCTTCCTGATTTTGTTCAATTTATTGTTTTTCCTGTTTTTGCTCATTTTATTGATTTATCTGTTTATTTAGTTTTTCATTATTTTTAAGAATTTATCTGTTATTTATTTAACTCATTTTTTATGTTTTTGTCATTTTGTTCATTATTATTATAGTTTTATGTGTTTTTCACTTCTTGCTCATTTTGTTGATTTTTCCCCTTATCATTTTTATTCCTTTTAATTTAAAAAAATTATTTGGCTCATGTTTTTTTTTATTGAGTATTTTACTAATTTCTGTTTCTGTATTGTGTTAATTTTTTTTTAGCTCATATCATTAATTTTTGTCATTTTGCTGATGATTTTGATTCATTTGATTCATTTAGTTTATTATTGTCTTTGTTGGGCCTTTTTCCTCATTTTTTTCATTTTTTGTTCACTTTGTAAATTTTTTAATTCTTTTTCACACTTCATTTTTTGTAAATTTTTTGTTTATTTTGTTCAGTTTTGTTCATTTTGTAAATTGCTTTTTTTCATATTGTTAAGTTTTTGTTCATTTATTGTTTGTTCATTTTTTTTTTTTTGTGTTTATTTTATAATAATTTTTCCATTTTCATGTGATGATTTCTGGTGTTTCTCATTGGTTGATGAGCTTCCAGATTGTTGGGTGTCGACTGAAACCCAATTCCTGTCTGATCCATCCAGTTCATCAACTCTGAGGTCAGCCCCTCCCACTTTGAGCCCTGCCCCACCCTCTCCACGCTCAACTCCTCCCCCTCCGGACCCAGCAAAAAATGCAGTGGCACTTTCTCATGATTTTTGTTGTGGTTTTTTTGTGTCATGTGTGGAATGTGCTGATGTGGTGGCGTTTCCGGGCGGCGCTGGTCACATGGTGGCGTGGCCGTCTGAACACATCGATGGTCTCCCTTTCTACATATACGTATGACGCTTGATTATTCACTAATAACAGGTTCGGTTTGATGATCCCAGGATTATTTCACTGTTCAACTCTGTCATCGTTGTGTCTTTTTCATGTTTCATTTTGTTGTTGCTTGTCTTGTTGCATCTTTTCATTCGTCACTCTGTGATTTTTACATAATTTTCTTGTTGCGTCTGTTTTTGTAGTTTATTATTGAGTATTTTGCGGCTTTTTCATCATGTTGTGCCTTTTATGTCATTTATCTCTTGCGTTTTTGATGTTTTTGTCTTATTTTTTCATCTTTTGCTTTTTGTTTCTTGTTGTTGATTATTAGTTGCAACTATTCTTGTTTTCACATCTATCAAATTCAACCTCATGGATAAATGGTCATATTTTTTCTTCTGTGATTTTTCTAATGTTAAATGATGGATGAAACCTGAATCCAATCCAGTTTTCCCTCAGAGTCGATTTATGTAGTGAAACCCTCCACTGTTTGTCTTCTAACAGACTGAATGTACAATGTTTTCATCTGTTAATGGTGTTTTACCATGTGTTTGGTTGAGTGTGATAAATGTTTCTGCTTCGTGTCAGACACAATCAGAGCTTTTCTAGACCAGGAAATGTCTCCAGGGGAAAGATGGAGATAAGATTAGAAAAGTCAACACAGGGTTTTTGATGGCGGAAAAGGCGTGAAATGTGTGTGTTCTGTGTTTTTGCAGTGAGTAATCCCATCCCGTCCAACCTGAAGTCTGAGGCCAAGAAGGCTGCCAAGATCCTGAGGGAGTTCACTGAGATCTCCAACCGCTATGGACCCGACAAACTCATCCCCGGTAAGAAACACCAACAGAACCATCAGGAAAATAAACAAAATACCAACAGAACCATCAGGAAAATAAACAAAATTCCAACAGAATCATCAGAAAATCCACAAAAATCTGCAAAATATGAACAAAACCATCAGGAAAATAAAAACAAAACAAAAAAATCTGAAGTAAGTGAATAACAATGTAAATATAGAGATATGTTCTCAAAATGAACAAAAAGCAAAAACAGAAAATAAACTAAATATATAGAAACCAAATAACACAAGCTAAAGTGTTTTTATTATATTTACTAAGTACATAAAATGTAAATTCTCATTATTATTTTATATGCATTTTATTGTATTCTTTCACCTCCTCCAAATCATTCCATACATTCACTCATATGTTTAACTGTGGTTCGTATGTTGACTTTCTGATTTTATGTGATGAATAAGAATAACTTCATCTGTTTTATATGTGTGTTTCTGTGGCTTCTGTGTGTTTTTGGTGTGCTTTTGTGGTGTTGTGCAGCTCACGTGGTCGCCAAGGCTGAGGGTCTGGCCATCATCTCTGTCATCAAGGCTGGATTCATGATCACAGCCCGAGGAGGAAGTGGCATCGTCATCGCCCGACTTGCCGACAGACGTAAGACATCAACCCACCACCACACACATCCACCAGGGGGCGCCATCATTTTGCACTTGTTTGTATATATTTACGCGGTTTATGAGAACTGTTTTATTTTTTTTTTTTAAAAAGTCCAAAACCTAAAATACTGATAAAGTTTTCCAGGTAGAAGCTAAAATATGCTAATAACTGGTTAAATTTTACGAGTAGAAGGTAAAATTATTGCTTTAGATGTGGTACGGAGGAAGAAACATTCCTTCACTCTACCTGGCGGTGTTCTAAATTACAGGGGTTCCGGCAGGGGGTATGTGAAACCCTATCACATATCCATGGGGTCATATTTCTACTGGACCCAGAAGTTTGTCTTCTAGGGAATCTAACTAAGCTCAAATTGACAAAGTATGCTAAGAAACTGACAGAAA
>JAPQRQ010000013.1:576060-592984 GCA_037367365.1 Apogon talboti | reverse complement strand
CTTCCCTTGTTTCTTCTTCTTTTTTCTTTCTTTCCTTCTCTCTCCCTTATGTGTGTCTGTGATCAGCTGTCTCTGGCCCGCTTGCTGTGAGCCGGTGAGGTCGCTTTATCTTGTATGTATGTAACTGTATTGTTGTCTTGTGAAAAATCAAAAATAAAATATTTTTAAAAAAGAAGATAAAATGATTGAATGGACTAAATCATTTTTTAAACAGATGCTAGGATGAGTTAAAAACCTTTTATACACAGAAGCTAAATTAAGCTAAAAACTGATTAAATTGTATGGATAGAAACTAAAAATAAATTGATTCATTTTTCTTGACAGAAGCTAAAAACAAGCTCAAAATTTTACAAACAGAAGCTTACATAACCCAATAGCGTTTTACTTTTGACTGACACAAGCTATAAATGAGTTAAAAACTGATTAATTTTTACTTATAGAAGCTAAAAAACATTTACCTTTGACAGACAGAAACTAAAAATACCCTCCTAGGCCAGAATGGAGCTATTTTCAATAGGCTTCTGCTCCATGCCAAGATGCACAGTATAAATTTGGTGCAGATATCTCCATGCAGTCTTCAGATTATGTCGTTGAATGGACAGACGGACTGATGGACGGACAGACGATTACAATACCCCTCAGCTGAGGGGTAAAAACTGGTTAAATTTGACAGATGAAGCTAAAATAAGCCCCTAAAAGTCCTTAAATGTTCTTTTTCTTGATGTTCACATTCCTCTGTAACCACAGAATCAGTTTATTTTTTTCTCTGAACTTAACATCTACGTTAACAGACCGCATCCCCTGCAGCTGAGCTCAGTCATCTGATGTGGTCACATGACCTCCGTTGTTCTTCATCAGGGGTTCTGATGATGATGTTGTTGATGGAATGTGTGTTTTCAGGCTGGTCGGCGCCATCGGCCATTGGCATTGCTGGTCTGGGCGGAGGTTTTGAGATTGGAGTGGAGGTGGGTGGAGCTTTTTATTTTACTTCTTGTTTGTCATGTTTCATTCGTAAACACACGATGTGTTCAAGGCCATGCTCCAGTGTCTGAAATCCCACATTTAATACTATAATTCTGCGTCATCGTCCCCGGCAGGTTCTGTCGTTATTTATTTGTTGTTTACATTGGTGTTGTCTCTTTGGTTCCGGTGTTTCCTGTTGACAACCTCTGAACATTTTGTCTGTGGAACCCATCAGGTGTCGGACCTGGTCATCATCCTGAACCAGCGGCGAGCCATCGAGGCCTTCACCAAAGGAGGAAACCTGACGCTGGGTGGGAACTGTACAGTGGCCGTGGGACCCATGGGCAGGTGGGACCGATTCTGAGTCCGGACCAGTTCAAAACCAGGTCCAAGTGGGGCCAAACCAGGTTGTAGCTGAGTCGGACCTGGGTCGAAATAGGGTCCAAAAAGAGTCGAAACTGGGTCGAAACCAAGTCAAAACAGGGTTGAAACTGGGTAGAAATAGTCGAAACCGAGTTCAAAGTGGGTCAACACTGGGTCCAAACAGAGTCAAAATCAGGTCAAAACTGGGTCAATACAGAAACAGCCAATCTCAAACCGAGACAGACCAAATACAAGCTAAAACTTTGTAAATATAACAGAGAAGCTAAAACCTCATCATATTTGACTGATGGACGTTCAAAGGCAGGTATAATGTCTATAGTTGGAGCTTGTGATGTAAATTATAGCTCATGTTTTAATGATTTATGAGGCATTTAATGACAGTCTATGTTTTGAAGCCTGAAGCAGAAACACAAACTGACATGAAGTTGATGTCTGTTCAACTGTTGAGCCGTCAGTGGTGATTTACTTCAGACTGTTAATTTTAGAATCACAGGGATGTGGTGTTTAGGGCCAATCGACAGGTTTCAGCTTGTGTTTGACAGGTGGAGGTGGGCGGGGCCAGATGTTTGACTCACAGGTAAATGATGACATCACAATAGATGTGTGTTACCGTTGACAAATAACAGCTGAATTTTCTCAGATTCTAAGACATTTAGACTTAATGTGTTTTATGTTGTGCAAATAGTTTTTGACCACAGTTAATTTTATTATTGAACTAAAATTTTAAAAATATTTTTAGAATTAAGCTTAGATGGGTTTCTTGTCAAGTCAAGTCCAAGTCAAGTATTTTTGTATATTTCTGAATTTTCATGAAAAATTAAGTGAAAATGGTAAAACATCACTTAAAAAATTCTAAGATAATAGCAGTAAAGTTGTAATTCTATATCAAATAATATCATAAGCCATTTTTATATGCAATTAACTTTCTTTTAAAGAACCAGAAAATGCTATTATTTCTATCTGTTCTTCAAAAAAAAAAAAGCTCCTAAAATATGTAAAATGATTAAAAACAGATAACTGTAGAAGACCTAGGTTGCTGCCCTGTGGAACACTGCCTCTAAATTTAACAGAAAAACTAAAACCTCATTATATTTTAATAGGACAAAGCTAAAACAGGCTAAAAATCTAGAAATTAAATAAAGAAATTTAAAATAAGCTAGAAATTCATGAAAGTTTGCTGAGAAAAGCAAAATACAAGCTAAAAAAATTAGTAAATATAACACAGAGAAGCTTAAAACTCACTGACTTTTGCAGACAGAAGCTAAAAAACAAGTTTAAAAAGTCTGAAAATCCAATAGAGAGGAGCTAAAACGACAAAGATGAAACAAGCTTAAAACTTTGTACGTTACAGAGAAAAGCTAAAAACTAATGTTGTAGACTGAAGTGAAAAAGCTAAACATTCTCAAATAAAACAGAAATAAAAAATAAGTTAAATGGCCAAAAACAAAGAATAATAGAGGGCTGAGGATGCTGCCATGTGGAACACCACCCAGCTATGAACCTTTATGATCTTTATATTTGTTCAGGAATGTAGAGGCGGATGTGGCACTACGCAGCACAGCCGCCGTCTTCACCTACTGCAGATCCAGAGGTTTGTTTGCTGGTATTTCTCTGGAGGGATCGTACCTCATCGAACGCAAAGAAACCAACCGCAAGTACGTCCGCGACCAGGCCACGCCCACTGTAATCTGTTGATGTAGATACAAGGTTGGTGAGGATGTTTTTCTGCCCGGTTTCAGGTTCTACTCTCAAGACATCCGAGCATCGGCCATTTTGAATGGTGACGTGGAGCCGCCGTCAGAGTGTTATGACCTGTACCACATCCTAGAGGCCTACACCGAGGCGTACACCGCCGACTGGACCAGCAAGTATTTGAACGTTAAGGTCTGGAACCCATCACGTTACAGGGAGAGGGTTTGGTTTTAATATGAAGTGAAACCACCTCCAAATGTGAATGATTGAGTTCTGTCGTATTGCAGTCATCGATTCCACCATCCAGACCTCCAGCCCCTCCGCAGAAGAAACCGACAACCTGTTACCAACCTCCAGCGACCAGTTACCAACCTCCACCGACCAGTTACCAACCACCGACAACCAGTTACCAAGCACCACCGGCAACCAGTAGCAGTAAGGAACACCAGGAAATACGCATAACCACAGCTGAACAACCAATACCACAGTTAAACAACAAACATTCATGATAAACAATCAAAACATTCACAATAAACAACCAAAACATTCAAAATAAATGACCAAAACATTCAACGATAAATGACAAAAACATTAACGATAAAGGACCGCCTCCTGCTTCAGTAACCAATCTGTTGTTTCGTCTTCAGAACCTGTAAACCGTCTGTATCCAAGTGTGTCTGTGTATAAATCTGAAACATCAGGTGAGTCTTTTGTGGCGTTTCATTGGTTAATGCAGATGTGATGCAGCTCCGCCTGGTGGACACTTCAACTACTGAACATATATTTGTGTTTGGTTCTGATTCCAGGTCAGTTTGAATCCAGAAACAAAGACCACGGTAAGAGACTTTTTTTTAGTATGTAAAACAGAAAATAAAGTCTTTTAAATATTGTCTTAATATGTTAATGTTTATTTTATATGTTTAAAACAGTAAATCATATAAATCGGGGTTTTTTTATCTAAAAATACTGAAATGAAAACATGTTGACTAAAACAAAAACATTAAGGATTAAAAGCAAATTTTACAATAAAAGAAATAATTGTAGGTAATTAAGTGTAAACTATAATAAAATGTCAGATTTCATTGTTTTACTCAGTTTTCAGTTTTGTGTCCATTTTATTGAAGAAAAATATCAGAAACATACATACACCTGAGAATATTGTATTTGTTCTCACATTTATGACTTCATAATCCCAGACACGATCTGAATTAGATTTTTTTTTTCATATGTTTAATCTCAAGTAAGGTTTTTCTCGTGACTTTCTGATTTTTTGTAAATTGTCACTGATTTTTCTTGTAAATGTACACGTTTCTGTGGTTTTTCCATTTTTGTCTCATTCACATTGACTCTCACTGTGTTTTAGATGTACGATGTAATAGGAGATGATAATGCACTTAAGACTTTTATTATAAAATTTACACAAAGAATTAGTTCAAAATGTTCTATAATGTCATTAAAATGTGACAAAGTTGTTCTGATATGCATGTTTTTTTATATAAAGTCTTATGTAATAAAACTCTTGTTATTTGAATTATATACAAAGTTTTTAATTATCAGTAAATAAATAATTAAATCAAATTCAAATTGTTAGTAAAGTTGTTTTTAATTCAACATGAAGCTATCAATCATCTTTTTATCGTGTTCTGATTCTATTTCGTTTTCTATTTCCTTCTGAAGGCGGGGCTTCGTCAGTGGGCGGTGCTAGCACGGCGCTGGTAGTCACAGCAACCCACCCCTTCACCGGTCAGCAGCCCGGCGACCTGAGCTTCAGCCCCGGCGACCGCATCACCGTCACCACCAAGACCGAGTCGCAGTACGACTGGTGGGAGGGGCAAACGGACGACGGCCGTGTTGGCATCTTCCCCGCAAACTTCGTTACATACTGATGTTGACACCGCCTGGTGGCCGAAGATGGGACTGAAGGATCAAAGATCATGATTGACGGGTTTGAATAAAACAGCTTTGTGATAATACTGATGATGATTAGTCATAAAACAGGGATTTTTCTTTTTTTCATTTAACATAAACTTTATTGTCATTCATTTATTATTTCAGGAAATGAATCCAGAAACAGATTACATTCAGCTTTTATTAAAACCACAAAATACAACAGAAAAAAAAAATTTGACATGAATGATTCTACACAAAATCGAACATTTACAAGAAAACAGTGGAAAAAAAAAAGTCAGAAATTAAAGTGAAAAATGTATTCAAGATTAAATTTATGAGTGAAAAATCATCTGTACGATTATGAAGTCACAAATCTGAGAAGAGTAAATTCTCAGATTAAAAATTGAAATGTATATGAAAAACAAAATCACAAGTTTGAAACATCTAACTGAAGAGAAAAAAAAAAGAAATAATGTTAATAAAATTTTAAACAATGGCTGGGTGGGTGCTGCATTCAGAGACCTTCAGACTGTTGGAAATGTCAGTGCTTCTCTAAGCTAGAATCTGGTGGCGTTTGATATTTAACAGGTTGTAGTGAATTTAGTCGACGCTGATGCGATCAATAACTTTCACTGTTTTTTAGCTTTGAAAACATCTGAATTTATAGTGAAGATTAAATAGATCAAATGAAGTAGTTTTATATTTATATGAATAAACTAAAAGCGACTTAAACACATGAATCTTCTGATTTATTGATTTCTGGTGAAGTTTTGGAGGAAACTGTGACATTTTTAGGTGTTTTTCTGTATTAATGGAATATTTCAGTTACATTAAAAATTTTCTGTTACAGTGTTTTGATCTGACGATTGTATTTTAACACATCATCAGAACTTTTGTCACTTTAACCAATAAATCCTTAACCATAACCTCTGTGTTTTATCCTTCTGTATTTATTTTTTTATTATTTAAATTACATTTATTTGATGTCATTTAATTAGTGATTTCAGTCGATTAAACACTTTAATGAAAAATCAGTTAATTTTAGAGGCTGCAGTTCATTGTTTGTCCTGAAGATGGAGCCATCGGCCTAAAAACTTACACAATGTGACTGAAAACAATGAATTAAAAATCATATTCAGATCTAAAATATGTAAGTAAAAAATAAAACAGAAAATAAAACAGAATTATTATCGAATCATATTTTCATTTTCCAGTTTAAGTTTTTTTTAATGACCTCATGTAGAAACTGATTAAAACAGATCAAATGTAAATAGAAATAGTTGATGATGATGATGATGTTAAAGTTATGTGAATATATATTTTTATTAAAACCCAAAATGTGCTGATTTCAACTTTAGCCTCAGCTTGTTTTCACATATTTTTAGTCAAAATCTTTTAGTGGACTTTTTTAATGTAATTTTTTGTCCTTTTAAAAATTAGACTTCACTGGCTTTTTTTGTTTAGTGTTAAACCTTGTACCATTAGCTTAACAAATGCTATATGCTAAATGTAGTTTGTCATGTGGCTAATCTGTTTCGCTAAAGTTTTGTATTTCTAGATGAGTCGCTGTTATTTAGGTTTTAGCATGTGTTAAAGATTTGCACTATTATTATTTAGTTAAATAATGTTAAATGTTTTCAGATATTAGTGGCCATTACCCTGTAGTTTATCATTTTATGTACCAATGTTATGCTGCTAATTGTTTTTTTGTGCTAACATTTAGCCATTAGCTTACATTTTTGTGTGCTAATATTTAGCTATTAGAACGTAGTTTACATTTTTGTGTGCCATTATCCTATAGCTTATATTTTATGCACCGGTTGTATACTAAATTGTAGCTTGTAGTGTATGTTTTTAGTGTGTTAATGTTTAGCTAAACAGAAGAATTAAATGCTTTGTCCTTCACCTGGCAGCATTGTTAAGAGACAGTAGTAACATACTGGTTAGTGTAGAGTGAATATGGTCAAATATTGTTTTATTAAGACTGACAACATTACGATACAGTTTAGATTAGGGTGAACACAGTTATGTATCATAAAATGTAAAGATGATACATATCTGTGTATGTAAGAAAGTCAACTGTGACCACGGTAACCTATAGTTTTGAGCTGAATAAGGATGACAAGGATCATCTGTAAAGTTAGAATTGATCTTTATTGTCCAAACAATGACAACAATCAATTCGCTTAGTTAAAAACACAAAACTAAGTAAATCCAAAACGATCTACGGTAAATTTAAGCCACAAAACATTGTCCGAGAGGTAAAAACAACCATCTTCATGTTTAAACCCACATGCACTTTGTATTTACTAAAACAAATGGAATTGGATTCAGTAAAGTCAGATCAGTCCTGTCTGCAATGTAGGAGTTTGCACGTTGTCTTTTTCTGCAACAGCGACGTCCAACGTCCTGGAAACCAAGAACAACACACAATCACCGACGTTTACGGCAAAACGCCAACACCGACGTATTCATTTAAACATCCTCAAACCTGACAACCTTGATAGCAATTAGCCTGTAGTTTATATTTTTATGACCTAATGTTTAGCTATTAGCTTGTAGTTTGTATATTTGTATCTGAAAACCTTTGACCTGTTGTTTAATGTGTATTTGACAGATGAGACCCAATGGAATCAACAGTTTAATCTGAAGTGTGGCTTTTACAAAACCTACAGGAAATGTTTTGCCCTTGCGTTTCCATCCAGCATTTTCTTAACAAGTTCAATTTAAAATCAAAAAGGTGGAAAATTTGAAAATCAAAATTCTGAAATATGAAAAAAAATGTGGTTGAAATTTTAAGCTGCTGTTATGTGACCATAAGTGGATTTATTTGCGATCCGTGATGTAATGATGAGCAAATTAGTCAGAGTAATTGTTAATTTGACAAATGAGAGCTAAAGGAAGCAACCATTAGCAACAGCGGAGATCAGAAAGACAGAAATTAGCTTTTCATTTTGATGATAGACTGCCAATTTTGATAAAATTTACGACATACTGTGGTGGAAATTGATTTTTACAATGAGTACTATAAACCTAGGATTTATTGGAATAAATGGAGCGGACGCTTCCTCACCGTTTCCTCCAGAGGGCGCTCCAGCTGGGTGGGTGGGGCCTGGGCTGTCTGTCACAGTCCTCCACTGAATCAGGAAGTGGGACGCCGCTGGTCTCTGGCAGCAGCAGACACAGGCCACAGCCTACGATTGGTCCGCTGCTGTAGACCAGCATGGCACCCAATGAGATGGCTCCGTTGGGGTTGGGTGGGACCAAGGTGTTGGCCAGGCAACCAAGTCGGAAACACAGGTTAACGAGGGACATGCAGCGCTGTCTGTTCAAGACAACATGGACAGTTAGCGGCTCAGATTTCCTCTCATTACATCTTTTGTCATCATCTTGTTTTCATCCCATTGTGTCGTTGTCTCTTTGCGTGTTTTGTAGTTGTCTTGTTGCCGTCCCATTGCATCGTTGTCGTCTTGTTGCCTCTTTAGTCACTTTCGTCCCATTGTGTCGTTGTCTTGTGTTTTTTGTTGTTGTCGTCTTGTTGCGCCGTTGTTGTCTCGTTGCGTCTTTTATCATTGGCATCTCGTTGTCATCTCTTTACATCGTTGTCATCTTGCTATGTATTTTGTCGTTGTCTCATCATCCCATTGCATCATTGTTGTCTTGTTGCGCCTTTAGTCATTATGGTACCATTGCGTCATCATTGTGTCTTTAGTTATTGTCATCCAATTGCGTTGTTGCTTTGTTGTGTCATTTGTCGTCATCGTCCCGTTGCATGTTTGTACCTGACAACTGTGGGGAACAGCTCAATGCTGTACAATGTGGAGATGAAAGTTGCTGCCAGGATGCAGAGTTTTCCCAGCAGCGCTAAACTCATCACCAGAACAGGTTCAGCTGAAAACAGTCAACAGAAAACAATACCTGATCAATGATCAATACCGATATCAGCTGATTCTCGTTCTGGACCTGAGAAATGATAGACATCAAAATATAACCGATTGAAATTACATTAAGTCTATTTGAGTTAAAGTTGTAATTACATTAGGAAAGTGATGCTAGCAGTTCTCTTCTGCTAATGCTAAAATAAGCTAACCTGTGATAAACATTTTGCTAATACTATAACATTTAAAACTGCAAGTATTTAGGTTCAAATGCGTTAAAAATCAAACTATGTTAGCATTTTGTTAATGTACTTCATGTGAATGTGTATAAAGACAACTAAGAATGGTAAAGATGCAAAATGTTAGAACGTCAACAGCTGAGTCAGTAAACGTTAGCATTAACAGTTAATGATGTTAGTATTAACAGTTAGTGTTGTTAGCGTGTCACTGTTAGCATTAGTAGTTAAAGTTATTAGCATTAATGCCTAATGTTGTTAGCATGAATGGTTAATGTTGTTAGCACTAACGGCTAATTTTGTTAACACGTCACCTTCTCACCGTTGTTTCTAGACAGCAGTAACGACAGGAAACAGGCGGTGCCACTCAGAAACAGAGCAAGCATGCTGATTGGCCGACGTCCGAGGCGAACCAATGGGACTAGCAGGCATGGAGCCTCTGATAGGCCAGAGAAGAACTGGGCGAAGTATATGCCAACGCCGAAGGAGCCGATGTTCATACATATTCCAAAGTAGGTTAACGCCGACGCAACACTGGAAGAAAAGTTTAATAAGGGCTCAATTAGATGTGATCATTACATATTAAACATAAAAGCTGCTCTGAAAACATGAGTAAAAATAACACGTGTTTTATGTGAAAATTTAGGAAGTAAAAAGAAACAGTTATAACTCAATCCTCAAGTATTGCAGTGAAGTACTTGTACTTGGTTACTTCGTTATCCTGTGTACATATTGTATTTTGTAAATGTTCATGACAGATTCACTCTTGATAATGTTTAACTCTGCACATGCTTAGAGCAGAGAAGCCAGCCAATCAAAGGCCAGCGATAAGCTCATCTGATGATATAACACCTTTGGTATCTCAGGCCCATTCACACTCGAAGTGACTCCACAGGACAATGTCCAAACCACGGCCAGGCCACCGCCTATTGGCCCCACCCCCGACGGTCAACAAGATTAAACCGAAATGTGGGCGTTGTTCTCCAGAATTTACCCAGGGTTCATGAAACATGTACCTCAGGTAACCCATGATTGACAGCCGCAGCAGGACGGTGGGGTGCCACAGGTGGATGATGTCACAGGAGGTGTGTCCTCCAGGTGTCTGGTCATCCCGAGCCTCAGTGGCTTTCTGAAGGTCAGACCAGGCCGAGTCCAGCAACTGGAAACCCAAACAGAACCCAGTCAAAACCAGGACCAAAATGGACCACAGAATCCGATCAAAACCAGGACCTGGACCTGTTCCTCAAACACAAACTAGATGAAATCAAATGTTCACAGACTCGTATGAGGACAAAACGCCTCAGGTCCACATTACCACAATGTAGAAGCACCTCAGACAGACAGTAAAACTGAAAAGACCTTCAAGTACAACCATGAACATGACAAACTGTACGTCTGGAACTGAAATATGTCCCTGAAGGAACTAAAGCATCCATCCACTCTGTCCTCCAGTGAGGACACGGGGCCCCTTTAACGAGGGCTCCTACTGAGATGTCGTTGCTAATTAGCCATTGGTTGTTTAAGATATTTAAGTTGTGTGTGTGGGGGGTGTGAACCCAGGTTCACGGTCCGTCATTCTGGATCAGACTAATCCGTCCTGTCATGTTCGCCTACGTGGCTGAGTCTGGCTTTGACGTGTTGTTTTTCTTCTTCTATTGTTTTTTGATGATGATAACCTAACCCGACGTTCTGCGATTGGTCCAAAAGTCCGTTGGTTTCCAGTCAACCTCTTTACTAAGTTTTGTCCTTAGCTATAATGAAAAAGGTCTAAATAACAACCAAAGTGAAGCACCATGTTAACAGCTTTGAGTATTTTACTGAACATTTAATCAAACTTATAATAAAATGTGTTTTTACCAGGTCCAGACACTGTTTATCTGCTTTGCTGTTGCTACGGTAACGGTCCAGAATATCCATCCTCTTCTTCAACAACAACCACCGAGGAGACTCTGGGATGGACCTGGACAAACAAAAGGACACAAGTGAACCGACAGCAGCTAAAGGTTGAACACAATCTAAGAAAAAACAGTTATAAGTCAGACAAACACAAAAACTGGACATAGTGGACATATAGGAGACATACAGTGGACATATAGTAGCCATACAGTGGACAGACAGTGGACATATAGTAGGCATACAGTGGACATATAGTGGACATACAGGGGACATTCAGTGGACGTACAGTGGACATACAGTGGACAGTGGATATATAGTGGACATATAGTAGACATACAGTGGACATACAGGGGACACATAGTGGTCATAGGGGACATACAGTGGACATATTGTGGACACGTACTGGATGTCCCGGTGCAGGTGGGGTACGTACAGATAGAGCGGCAGGCAGACGAGCTGTGGCAGAGACAGCGATAGGTGGAGCCACCTCCAGGTGGGGCTGAGCCAGGCCAGTGGAGCCCCACCCATCGTCCCCAGGCTGAAGCAGAATGGTAGGAAGGCCGGCGGCCAGAGACGGACGGTGGGCGGAGTCCACTCCACCGCTACACCACCGGTTAGACCAGACCAGTTAGACCAGTTACACCAGAACATTAAACAAGTTAGACCAGAACATTAGACCAGTTAAACCAGTTAGACCAGACCAGTTACACCAGAATATTAGACCAGACCAGTTACTCCAGAACATTAGACAAGTTAGACCAGAACATTTGACCACTTACACCAGTTCGACCAAACTAGTTAGACCAGACCAGTTAGACCACAATATTAGACCAGACCAGTTAGACCAGAATATTAGACTAGACCAGTTACACCAGTTACACCAGAACATTAGACAAGTTAGACCAGTTAGACCAGAATATTAGACCAGACCAGTTAGACCAACTCAACCATTTGAGTTTTAGTTGAATAAATGGTCCAGTTCTCTGTGGTTCTGCCAGTTCTGTCAGAGCGCTGGTGTATTCTCCAGTGGGTTTGAGGTTCTGTTGACCCTGGTGCTGGTCTCCATGTGGTTCTGCTTCCTGGTCCAGGTCTCTGCTGGACGTCGTCCTCCTTTGTTAATCCTCAGCTTCATCTAGGTCACATGGTCTTCATCAGCTGTGTCCTGCTGTCGTCCAATCAGAGTCAACCGAACCCTCAGGATACACCCACCAAACTGCATACATGAGTCTGTAAAATCTGTGTGAATCCTCCTAAAGGATGACTTAAACTGTAGCGTCATGGGGTTCAAAAAATCAACTGGATGGTTACCCAGGTAACTGTAGGTCTACATCTAATGTAGGAGGAGAGGCATAACTCACACTGAAAATATGGAAAAACTACAGAGAAAAACAACTAAAACATGTAAAAATACAAATAAAAGCAATTATAATGAAATCAACAAATGAAGAAACTAATACACACCAAGCTATGCTAACAGTCTTCATGTAGACCCAATAAGTTTTCATGCTAAGCTATGCTAACAGTCTTCATGTAATCCCAAAAACAGTCTTCATGCTAAGCTTTGCCAACAGTCTTCATGTAGTCCTAATAAGAGTCTTAATGCAAAGTTATATAAATAGCTTTTAAGCTAAACTACCCTAACAGTTTTTATGTAGCTACCACTAATAGTCATTTATGTAAATTCTCGGTTAAGTCAAAAGCAACTGGACATCTAATCCAGTTGCTTTTGATTTATCCAATCGAGGATTACCACTAACAGTCTTTACACTAAGCTATGCTAACAGTCTTTATGCTACGCTATGCTAACAGGGTTTGTACCGAGGCTGAAGGAGCAGATGTTGATGCAGCAACAGCAGACACCTGTCAGGCAACGAACAGCAACAAAGACCAGCGGCTGAGGAAAGATGGCGGGCAGGACGCCACAGATGGCATGGATGGAGACGCACGCCAAGAGCACGGGACGCTTCCCATACCTGCAACGACAACATGACAGGGCAACATGGCCATGCAACAACACAACAACAGAGGTTGGATTAGTTTGGTTGAATTATTATATCCCTGAAACTGAGTTTCGGAGATGGTTCGGATAATGGTTTTACCATCCCGCGCCGCAAGATCTCCTTGGTGTGAACGCAATAACTAGGACAGATTTGGTTGGATTTCTTTTCCTTTGATACCCAACATAGGGGACCCCTAGTGGAAGAACCCTATGGATTTCAGCTTCCCTATGAGTATTATAAGTCATCCAAATGGGGCGCTTTTATTTGAGCATCAATTTTTTGGACATACAGTAAATCAAGCAAATAATAGGCCGATTGAGATAAAATGTGGTTGATATTGATCGTCTTACAAATGTCCATTTCTGTCTACCATCCAGAGTTGTTGATGTCATTTTCATTCACTAGGTGGAGTTTTGTGGGGAAAAATTGGTTCTCTGACCATTATTCTGCCACTATCAGGTCAATGTAGCTCAAATTGAGTTAATATCCATGTCTAACAGTTATCTGTCTTCATGATGTTGAGTTTACTTGATGTCATATTTTGACACCAGGTGGTGTATTTTTTCCAAATGGTCGGGGGAGCTTCTATTGAAAAATTTATTTTTTTGGACATTATTAAGGAAATAATAGGCCGATCAAGCTCCAACTTGGTTCATATCGATTGTCCAACAAGTATCTAATATCTTTTCGGACACTTTTTCAGCAAATAATTTTCTGACATTATTCAGGGCAGATATCCCTGGTGTGAACGTGATAACTATCCCCCTTTAGCACCAACATAGGTGGCCCTTAGGGGAAGAACCCTGTTAATTTTGGGTGTTCCATGAATACTATCACTTGTCCAAATGGGGGTGCTTCTGTTGAAAAATCAGCTTTGGACATTATTAATAGATATAGTCGGCCAATCAAGCTCAAATTTGGTTCATATCGATCATCCAAAATGAAGTTGGTCTCTTTTGTACATTGTGTCATTTATTTACTTTATTACATAGCAGAGGATTAGGGGCTGTCGGCCCCATTTTTGCGTAAACCTCGTTCATCTTACATTGTCTTAATTCTGATTCAATAAAGAAAAAGAAGAAAATCAACATTAAATGACAAGACCAGAGGCTAAAGGTGCATGTTGTCTAGTTACTTATTGTTGTGTCTTTGACGCTGATTTATTTGAAATCAGTGATGTGACCTTTGTGTCCAGTCCATACCTGTCGGACAGGGCTCCTCCAATCAGAGACCCCAGCAGTAAACCCCCCATGTAGAAGGTCTGACCATACGACAACCAGTCTGTCCACGCACACACTGACTGACACACAAACACCAGGCGTGAGTAACGCACACACAGACCCACAACACTGCACTAAAATTACACATCAGTCAGGATAATCACAGGTAACAACGACTAAAAAACAAAACCAAACATGGACAAAGTCATCAATAAAGTCAATAAAATATGATAAAGATGAGCACTAAGTGAACACAAATGGACTAAACATCGCAAAATTAGTGGGAAAAAAAATCATTGATGAAATAAATGAAAGTAAAAAAAAAAAGCTTTTTGTGATCGTGCCAAGTCTGTTTTCTTTTCTTTTAACTGTTCACAGACATGAGTTAAAACTAAACTAATATTAACACGTTCAGGTTATGAATTAACATCCTTTTAACTTTATTTATCCACTGACTTTAGTCTGTTTGACCAATAATATTCATTCACTTTTATACATATGGAGGATATTTATGGTGTAAATGTTTAGGGAAACAGTTCTCTTACTTTTCACAGATAATTACAGATAAAATTAGAAATTCTACCCAATACTTATAAATTTTATTCATGTTAATGCTTCTTATCTTTGTATGAATTATATTTATGAGGTAAAATTTCGGGAAATGGTTTAAAATGTGAAGAGTTATTTAGTCTTTTGACTAAAATTAGAATTAGAAGTTTTTTATGGTTTAATTTAATTCATTTGAATGACTTTTTCGTCTGCTCTTTTTTCTGTTTAATGTCTAATATTTGTCGGTTTTTAAACATATCAACGTATAGATGATATATTGTAAAATATGTTTTAAAATTTGACAGAAAACGGTCAAAATGCCCGTAACTCACGTCTCTGGTTCCGCGCTTCATCGTCCAATCAGCGTCGCGGACTGGCAACCCGCCGGATCCTGATTGGTTACTGGCCGCGTCCGGGACCGAGCCGCCGGTGCCGTTGTCATGGTGACAGGTGTCGGCGGCCACAGCGGTGGTGAAGATGTCTAGGAAGAAGAGGAACGAGGTGAAGAAGAAAACGAGCGCGAGGCGCCACAACACGGACACCTGCAGCGGAGACATGCTGGGCCGAACCAGGCTAAAACCGCTCCATGGTGTGGTGGGCTGGGACCGAGCGGAAGGTCCAGCGAGGGAGAGGTGCACAGAGTCTGGTTTCTGGGTCTTCAGAGGCCGGGACTCCGACTGGACGATGGAGGGAGGAGTCACCGGGCCGCAGCGGCACACAGGGACCGGACATCGGACCCGCCCCCTCATAGACACGACCACGCCTCTATGCCCCTTATACTGGTCTTTGTCCGGAACATGAACCCGCCCTGGCCCCACTCCATGGACCTAATACGGCTCCGCCCCTTTGGACTTAAACTGGGACTCCTATTTTTTGGGGCATTTCGGCCCGGGGGCGGTGTTACGTCCTACGTCACTGATGTGTTTGAACCCTAACCCCTAAACATAACCCTATGCCTAATCCTAACCCTAACACTAAACCACGCCCCCGGGCGAAGCACCTACGTCTAAATGATCCGAAAAATAACAGTATATAATAGAATAAATAAAATCTGAACAAAATATGACTAAAATAATCAGTAAAATTAACAAAAATAAAGAAAATATGAAGGAAATGAGGACTAAGTAAACACAAGTAGACAGAATAGTCACAAAATGAACAAAAATAAGCAGAAAAGGAACAAAAACAATATATAAAATTAACAAAAAAAAGGACATCATCTATAAAATGAACAAAAACAAACAGAAAATAAATAAAATATGCATAAGATGGCCAAATTGGTCGAAACCTTTAAAAAAAGAACAAAAACAAACTAAATAATTAATAAAATGAACACAAATAATAAGATGACCTGAGAAGGTCCCATGTGAACCTGAAGGGGGCGGGGCTGAGCAATGACCACTAGACTCTAGTATACACCTCTACTGACTAGACGGTGTCAAACATCAGCGTCCTGTGGAGTTTCATTACAAACTGAGCCATAAACACAAGTTTAGACGTTTATTAAAAACAAATACATTTCATACATGAGAAAAGACAAACAACTGATGTTAAAAACCAGCTCGGACACAAAAACTAAGGTTTTCAAATTACGAGTCATTTTCAACATTGTAATTTTTGTTCATGTCATTAGGTAAACACAAACTAAAAGTCACATAATTAATAAAAAAAACAGGAAAAAGGACAAAGTCCTTATTGTTCAATTCTTCTACATCAATAATAAAAAAAGGAGAAGAAGAAAGTTCACATATTTGTTGATGAATAAATAAAACTTCATCATCCTTCATTTCTGTGGACCTGTCCATTTCCCATCATGCCTTGTGAGCGGTGGTCACCACTGACACGGCAGCTGCGACAGGCGTAGAGTAGGCAGACGTCACGTTCTGTAACCCAGCAACCAGGCATCGCCAGGTGAACCTCAATGCCTTTCCCACATTCTGCAACACACAGATCAGCAATGATTCGGACCTGAAGAACCTACAGGACCTATCAGATTCAGGTTCTACTGGGTTCTACCTGTCGGTATTCAGGTTCTACTTTGGTTCTACCTGTCTGTATTCAGGTTCTACTGGGTTCCATCTGTCAGTATTCAGGTTCTACTGGGTTCTACTAGGTTCTACCTGTTGGTATTCAGGTTCCACTGGGTTCTATCTGATGGTACTCAGCTTCTACTGGGTTCTACCTGTCAGAATTCAGGTTGTACTGGGTTCTACCTG
>JAPQRQ010000013.1:565120-575960 GCA_037367365.1 Apogon talboti | reverse complement strand
TCGGTATTCAGGTACTACGGGGTTCTACCTGTCAGTATTCAGGTTGTACTGGGTTCTACCTGTCAGTATTCAGATACTACTGGGTTCTATCTGTCAGTATTCAGGTTTCACTGGGTTCTATCTGTCAGTATTCAGGTTCTACTGGGTTCTACCTGTCAGTATTCAAGTTGTACTGGGTTCTACCTGTCAGTATTCAAGTTGTACTGGGTTCTACCTGTCGGTATTCAGGTTCCACTGGGTTCTATCTGACGGTACTCAGCTTCTACTGGGTTCTACCTGTCAGAATTCAGGTTGTACTGGGTTCTACCTGTCGGTATTCAGGTACTACGGGGTTCTACCTGTCAGTATTCAGGTTGTACTGGGTTCTACCTGTCAGTATTCAGATACCTCTGGGTTCTATCTTCAGTATTCAGGTTTCACTGGGTTCTATCTGTCAGTATTCAGGTTCTACTGGGCTCTACCTGTCAGTATTCAAGTTGTACTGGGCTCTACCTGTCAGTATTCAAGTTGTACTGGGTTCTACCTGTTGGTATTCACATTGTACTGAGTTCTACCTGTCGGTATTCAGGTTCTACTAAGTTCTACCTGTTGTATTCAGGTTCTGCAGGGTTCTACCTGTCAGTATTCAGGTTCCACTGGATTCTCCCTGTCAGTATTAAAGTTCTACTGGGTTCTAACTGTCAGTGTTATGGTTCTACTGGGTTCTGCTTGATAGTATTAAGGTTCTACTGGGTTCTATCTGTCAGCATTAAGGTTCCCCAGGACCTTCTGGTTCCTCCAGTTCTTACCTTCCTGTACTTCTTGTACCTCCTCTTCTTCCTCTTCTTCTTCTCCTCCTTCCTCCTTCTCGTCTCCTCCGTCTCTCGTTCGTCCTCGTCTTCAATCAGAGGTTCGTATTTTTCGGGCAGGAAGCTGAAGTGGACGTCCTTGGACGTCTTCTGCCTCACCTTCGTCCCTGGAAGAGCGTCTGTCGTCTTGTCCTTGGCGTCCATCACTAAGTTTGGTGGTTCTGTCTTGCCACCCATTGCCACCGCCGTTCTCCCAGTCTGTGTCTGTTTGGAAGCAGCAGGACCTTTGGACAGAGGAGGAGTCTGAGTTTATGAGTCGCTCAAAGCTCAGGAAACACTGGGATTAGAAGAAGAATGTGGAGGCTGTTGTTGCTCGTACCTGAACGTTTGAGCCACTGCAGTAGTTTAAGTAAACACACGGTGACCTTTGACCCACTGAGTCAACACCGAAAACACACCACTACCCCAGAAACCACCTGAGACATGGTCCAACTGAGACCTGGTCAGCTGAACGGGTCCACCTGAAACCTGGTCCAACTGAGACCTGGTCACCTGACTGGATCCACCTGAGACCTGGTCACCAAACCCAGGTCCAGCTGACACCTGGTCCAACTGAGACTGGTCTATGTGACCCGTTCACTTTTACCAAAGTCTAAGCTTCACAAAAATTGAATATATGAATAAAATAATGGGTAAGTGTAGAAAACATGACTAAAATTACATTTTTTGGTCATAAATGTCTGTTCTATTTTCACCAAATGTCTCCAATGTGAGATAAAGTGAAAGTATTTTAACCCCATTTCTATGATGTAATATGAATAAAACATAGTGGAATGGTGGTAAAAACAGAGGGGTTTTTAAAACTATCATAGCTCAGATTTCAAAGATGAAAAAATGCATTTTGTAAAACCTGAAGATGTGACCTGTAAACACACCCCTAGGATGTCCATATAAGGGGTTGGATATTATTCCCACGGTAACCACGACGTTAAACTCTCATATTGAAGTAATGTCCTGGACCTGGACTAGGTTCCTGGACCTGCACTGCCTGAGGCATCCTGGACTCTGGTTTTATCTGTAATAAGTTGAGGTTCAGGAGACGAAGGAAAGACCAGGGATTATGTTGGAAAATAAAATCCACCTGAAACTAAAAACAAGATGAGACAAAGACAAGACACGTTGGAACCAAATGAAATGTCCAAACTGGTCTTTAATGACACATGGTTCAGGATTACAACGTCATGAACGGAGCGGAGGGTCAGAATGGGGGTCAGGACAGGGTCTGGGGTCAGGACGGGGGTCAGGACAGGGTCTGGAGTCAGGACAGGGGTCAAAACAGGGGTCAGGATAAGGGTCAAAACAGAGGTCAGAACAGGGGTCAGGATAAGGGTCAGGATGGGGTTCCTGGGTCCTGATTGTCCATGTTAATGTATGTCTGTTGTTGTAGTGTGAAGCCTTGGCGTCCAGCGTCCTCATGACCTTTGACCCTGCACAAAAGAGACGAGGAGTTAAACAGTGTCTGTAATCTGGATGTAATCACACTCTGCTGGTGTCATTCCAGAGATCGACAGGTTGAACTTTGACCTCATGGTTTGTTTTGGTTTTGACTTTAGATTCTTTGGTTTTAATTGATGTTAATGTGTTGGTCTTTCATTAACCCTTTAAACACCAAAGCTGCAATATTACAATAAGCAATATAACTGAATGAAACAGACAGCTTTTTGAAATTCAAAAAATCTCAATTGAACGTTTTTTGAAAATAAAAACAAAAACCTCCACCTAAAGGGTTACTACTTTGAGGTTTTATCTGGAACCTATTTGGTTTTAGAAATTTGTTTATTTGTTGTGAGTTTATGGTTTTTGACGTGATTTGAGACCTGAATGGATAGGTGGTGGTTTTGACTGGTTTTGGTTGGAAGTCTTTTTGCAAACTGTGTCAAATCTAAACCTATAAACGTCAACCAGTGTCTGATCTCGATCTTAACATCAAACTATTGTCGACACCAACAAATGAAACATAAAAAAACCGAAGAGGATCAAACTGATCAGAATCTGCAGGATAAAACCGTCCACTATCACGAAGTTCATCAGATGGAAACGTTGACTCATCGACCACAAACACTCAGATGATTGAAGGGTCGAGTCACTGTTTGTTCAGGAAGTGACGCCTCTGACAGGAAGTGGTTTTTATTCAAGGAGGGTTTAATCTCTTTTACAACCAAAGTGACTGACCTGAAACTCCATGGTTCAGTTTAACCAGGTTTTACTGCCTGTAGACCAACGAAAACCAATAGAATGTTTGGTAATATTTTAGTGTTTGGTCATGTGGTGCAAGACATCACATCCAACAGTGCTAATATGATGTCATATTTGTGGTCTGAAAGTCTCAAATGTATTTAACGCTTGTTATTTCTTGTATTTTACAGAACATGAGTATGAAATGGTACCAAGTTGAGCAGAAGCCCATGACATTTAGAGATTTTCCAAACAAGAAAGAAGAAAATTACATTAAAGATGAGGTCGAATCAAATAAGAAACCAACAAAAAGACGAACTCCTGAATGCTTCAGTCTACTTTAACACCTCCTCACCTGCTTTCTTTGGACATTGATGAAGTCGGCCCCTGGTCGCAATTCCGGTCCTGGTCTTGGCCCTAGTCCTGGCCCCGGCCGTGGTCCTGTGGTGGCTTTGGGTAGGGCGACGCTCAGCCCGGTCCGGGTCTTGATCCTCAGATTCAGCTTCTTCTTCCACAGGTAATAAAACTCAACACATTGAGGCAACGTCTTTGTCTGCACCTGAAAACAGTCAAACAGAACCAACCCAGTTACCCCCCAGACCAGGACCAGGACCAGGACCCAGACAAGGAACAGGTCCCAGACTTGGACCAGGACTCAAACCTGGTCCCACTGATCTGAGACGTGACTGATGCTGGACTCACGTCTCTCTGGACACTGATGAAGTCCTTCTGATGGAGCTGAAGAGACTGAACCAAGGACTTGGACTCTGATGGACTCCACCGACCCCCTACCAAAACAACACATCACAATAAAATTAACAGAAATGACACAAAAACAACAGAAACACCCAAAACGGCATGAGGTCTTCTGTCATTCATGGTTTTCATGGTGTGTTTATGGTTTTCGTGCTGCATTTGTAGTTTTTGTGTTGCGTTTATGGTTTTCGTGTTGTGTTTGTGGTTTTTGTGCTGCGTCTGTTGTTTTCGTGTTGCATTTGTGTTCTTAGTGTTACATTTGTACTTTTGGTGTTGTGTTTGTTGTTTTTGTCTTGCATTTGTGGTTTTCATGTTACGTTTGTGGTTTTCGTGTTGCGCTTGTGGTTTTTGTGCTGTGTTCGTGCTTTTCATGTTGCATTTTAGGTCTTTTACCTCTTTGCTTCGTGTTGTTTGGTTCAGGATTTGACAACAGCTTCTCCAATGTCACCTACAACATAAAACCAACCATGAGAACAAGACCCGGATCAAAACCAGATTGGAACTGAATCAGAACCTGTATGATCCATTACCAAGAAATCTCCTCTGCTCTGCGATAGGAGCTGAAGGACGTACTCCGGACTGGTTCCGCCCCCTGGGACCACACTGGACCGGGTCAGCATCAGCATGGCCTCCACTGAAAAACACACCTCCATCTGCGTCACATCGTCATGGTTACCACTGAATAAGTGGACTGTGGGCAGGACTTCTTACCTCTCTGTTGATTGGCGGTACGCTCCAGCTCTGCCCATGGTGCCCACAGCAGCAGTGCATTGTGGGAGTCAGAATGGACATATTTCAGGTCTAGCAGAGGCGGGATCTCAGCCTGGAAGTCCTGCCCTATGTTGATGCGTCTGTGATTGACAGAGGAGGAGGGCCTTAATCTATCATGTTTGTCTTGTTGTGTCTTTTATCATTTTTGTCTCATTGCGTCTGTTTAAAACTTTTTTTGGCAATGGGTCAGACGTAGTGTTACTCACGGTGTGTTGATTCCTGACATTAGTGTTCCCGAAGGAGGATGAGCTGTTTCCATGGCAACGGGGTGACTGGATCCATCTGCCAATCAGATACACTGAAGTTCACATCAGGTTTAACAATGCACAACTAGATGGGAGGAGTTAATGACCAGGAGGTAAAGGTTAACATGTGGTTTATTTTATTTTACAAGTTTATTGTCGTTTTTCGCTCAAAATAAGAAAATATTGTGCACAAATTACTTTAAATACTTGGGTTTTCAACAAAGATCCTGAAGAAAACATGTAAATATTCAACATAACTGATGTATTTGTGAGTGAAGTCAGTTTAGACATTAAAACTACATGATTCATATTTATGGTTTGATCATCTCGACATTTACCATAAGACATCGTCCTTGCAGAAGAATCCTTCTGTTTTCCGTGAGCTGGCTGTCTCCGTGGTCTCTGCTGCCCCCTATTGGTGGCGCTCAAAGACCAGTACAGCCCCGGCCCCACCCTCAGGGGACTCAGCATGGGGGGCGGAGTGTAACGTCCAGCCCCGCCCCCTTTTTCCTCAGAGATGAGGCAGCGCATGAGGCTGCTGTACAGAAGAGCACCGCCTGCTGGAGCTGCACGACTCCGCCTCCTCTGGACGCAACCACTGCCCCTTTTGGAGCGGACCGGTACTGAGACCGGCATCACCACAGAGACGGGGGCCAAGGTGGGGGCAGGCAGGGGTGTGGGCGTGGGTGGGGGTGTGTCCTGGTTCTGGATGGTAGAAGGAATATCTGGACTTAAGATGATGTCAAATCAAATGTGACTGGATGGAAGATGGTTGGTTTAGTGGTGACCTGGTTGGTTCTGGATGCTGATCGGCAGCCGCCGTGGGATCGCATGTGACCGTTCAATGCTGGGAGGCTGTGGAAGTCACGGTTACACACCGAACACAACAACCTGACACAATACAACAGCACAACATGCCTGAGAATGCCTTCAACAGGAGCAGTTCAACATCTGAAACACTGTTTACCTGGAGTCGGCAGCTTCGGATCCAGCGCTTCCACCATGGATCTGAACAAAACAGCACATTTAACTGCAGCCGTGTGCGAATGAACATGTTTATCCACATACAGCATCTACAGACCCCGGTCCAGTCCGCTTCGCCTCTGCCGTTGCTCCACCTCAGCCCCGTCCGGTCCTGGATTGGTGGCAGCTGACAGTGGCCGGGGTCGGAGGTCATGAGGAAGGGGAGGGTCGTATCTTGTGTGTGGAAGGCGGGGCTGATCTGAGGACTGGGATTGGAGACGAACGGGGTTTGTGGGTAATGTGGGCTGGGCCCTGGGGTCGACGGGCTGCAGAAGGGCTGGGTGGCACCATTGTCATGGTAACTGTTGGGGTAGAACTGGAACCAGAACCAAAGGACAAGGAAAGATTCAGCATTTTAGATTAGATTACATTGGATTAAATACACATATTAGATAATTTTTTTCTTGTTGCAACTTTTAAATTGTTATTGTTTTGTTGCAACTTTTACATAATTTTCTTCTTGTTACATGTTTTATGTTGTTTATGTCTTATTTTGACTTTTATGTAATTCTTATTGCATTTGTTGTGAAAATAAAATAATGGATCTTTCACGTCAGATGCATAAAAACTAAAGTGTTGGATGTGACTGCAGATGCTTGTGTTAAAATGTTGGTGTCAGTTGTTCATTACCTCTGACAAAGCGCTGTAGAAGTTGTCGGTCAGTCCTGAGCTGAACTCCGTGGACCTCCACCTCAATGGGTCGACTCCTCCGGACGCTGAGCCCAGACCAGAGCTCTGCCCCTGGGTCTGAACCGGCTCCAGGGGACCCCAGGGGTCCATGTCTGGACTGGTGGACAGGAGACACTGTGGATCTGGAAAACAGAAGACCTCAGACTGGAGGGGGTCACAACTCAGACCAGAACCGAGCTGGGTCTGGGTGTGGGTCTGCAGGTGGAGATCCAGGTGATCCGGGTCCTGGTTCTGGTTCACATTGGAGAGAAAGAGATTAAAACAATGAGCCGGTCAAGGTAGAACCAGGAACATCTCATGCTCTGGTTTCAGATCTCACCTGGTCGCAGTAGGTGTAGTTGCTGGGCATGCTGGGAAACTGAGAGGGGAGTTGCGACCGGGTCCAGTCCAGGTTTTCCAGATCCGGACCCTGAATGAGACAGGACGGGAGGAGCTGAGGGGAGGAAACCTGAGGATATTTAAAGGTACCACCATTAGGTTACGGAACATTAGTGACACTCCATTGGTTAAATCTAAGCACACACCTGGCTGAGATGATGGTTACCATGGTTTCTGACCACCTGGTGCATGATGGGAGGCGACGAGCAGGAGGGAAACGACCACATGTCAGACATCGTATCAAATTAACACACAGACTGTTCGTTTAGGTGATGTGTGTTCAAGGATCACCTGCAGAAACAGGAAGTCTCATTACCCATAAACCCCCACATGTCACATTATATGTTTTATTCTATTTCATTTGACCTGGATGTGGGTCAGTTGTTGTTACCACAAACAAACAAACCCTCAGAACCTTTACTGCAATTAGGGTGACCATATTTCGATTTCCAAAAAAGAGCACACTCAACTCCACCTCGAGATACTTGATCACACGTTATGTATGTACTGTAGTATTCTATGCAAAGCGCCTATAAACCTGGAGAAAATATTTCAGTGAATCAGACTACTATAATATTTTTATTATTTTATCTGTAGAAGTGTCACAAAAGCTGCTGTGTGGATGTACTTGTGTCCTTTTTTTCAGTTCATATTTGTTCAGGTTATTCACATTTCATTGTTAAAGGATAGTTTATTAATCTAAACGTTTTCATAATTTAATAGTTTTTTTTGCATTATTTATAGGCATATAATTTTTATTTTTATTTTTTTAACAATAAACCAAGAAGAAAATTTGGAGTCATTATTTATAAGTTATCATTTTACTTGAGATCAGAATTGGTCTGAATGCAGCCCCTGAACTAAAACAAGTTTAACACATCTGACTCTTAATAACTTAGGTATAATTTTTGCACTCTGCAAATTCTTACTGTGAGCCAGATTGGAACCTTTGGCGGGCTGGTTTTGGCCCGCGGGCTGCATGTTTGACACCCCTGCTATAGTGTGTCTATGGACAGGTCCGTCCATCCTCACATCCACAGGCTGGTGTGGATCAGTGCCTTTCACTGTCCTAATGTCACATATATCACTGCAAAGACCTAAGTCTTTTCTTCTAGTCGGATTTGTAATTTTTCTGATTACACCAACAGTGACAGTGACGGACAACAAAATTGCACTCCTATACATAGGCATTTAAAGGGTTTTTCCAGTGAAAAACAATGAAAACCGGTCATTTATAATTATAAATAATAATTTATAAAAACAGCCTCCGGACAGGACATGAAAAATGGACATGTCCGGGCAAAAGAGGGCGTTTGGTCACCCTTACTACAATAAAAGTACAAATGCTGCCCCGTCCGGTCCTGGATTAGTACTTTGAGCAGGTTTAAATGTTGTTGGTGTTTAGAAAAAACTGAAGATGTAAATAAATTTATGTCTTTCACATTCACGTAAGCCACTTTTACACAGAGATCCGATGGTGATCCCACCTTTTTTCCACCATTGACCGATTTACACAGCCAAACCAAAGGAATTACAGAGGTGAGACAGGCTGGACTTTTACACAGCGGACCTGCGTTCCGGAATCAAAGGGGCAGTGACGCAACGTAGCTCATTTCTAATTCCCCCTAGCGCAGGGGTCGCACACGCAATATGTCATCAAAACGTCACACCTTAGTTGTGGAACAAGAGGTGTTCCTTTTACATAGGATTCTGGAATCATGACTCCCCCTTTATCACGGCTTTGTTACTACCTCCAGAGGCGTTACAGAGCCATAACAGAGGTGGGACCAAATGATCCCATCATTTTGTTTACACAGATGTCGTTACGGAATAACGACGAAATATTCCCGGAACACTGTGTAAACAGGGCTTTAAAGTGGCATCGAAGTGAAAAACTCAAGTGGAGATTATCGATTTGTACTGTTTATACATGGAAATTATGAAGTTATTTGTTAAGATTTCTTGATGAGATTAAACTTGATGATTACATTTAATGGTTATTTCCTCTTTACGCTTTAAAACTTACTGTGAAACTGTGATAAAACTTTAAATGACACATTTACGGAGTTAAATGTGATAAAGTGAGAACAGTAAATCTAATCAAAGGTGAAGAATTTAGTTTAAAGTTAAAGTGTCACCTCACCTGAGACACTGTCTTCGTCTCCGTCCTCGTCTATATCTGTGTGAGTCTGGTTGTGTGTCTGTGTGAGCTGTTTTCAGGATGTGGTCACATTTTCTTCCTCTCTGCTCATCTCTGTCTCTTCCTCGTAGTTTCGTCGAGTTTAATCATGATCCGATAACTAGTCATCATGTAAAATAAAACCAACAGTAAGACATTTAAGTTCCATTTGAGTCTCTCATCATGTTTTAAAGCTCATCTGTGCTTTGAAATAAATGGAAACTTTGTGTTTTACTCAATAGTACTTCTAATGCAGTACTTGTAGAAAATGTGTATTTTCTACACCTTTAAACACATTTTTCTGTGTTTTTGCTCATAACATATTTTCACCATTCATTGTCATGGGGTCAGTAAAAGGCTTAGTAACGGCCTCAGCGGTGGGTGGAACCATTGTGTGTCGGGCATGGTTCCGTGCGGAGCCTTTACAGTGACGGACCGGGTCAGACCCACACACACGGTCACGTTAATAACAAACCTCCGGCGGTGAAATCAGGTATGCTTTCAAGTATTTTCGCATCATTAAGTATTAATAATGCTTTGTCTTACGGTGTGATCCTGTGACGTGAATACACGTCTAATACGTTCGTCATTTTACATCTGTTTTCGAAGTAAATCGCTGTATGCGCCGTCATACATGTCCGCCATGTTGGACCGGTCATTCCTGTAAACACGTGAAGTTAACGGAGGTGCTGCGGGTTTTTGATTTGAATCACTTAATGTTTTTGTTGATTTTATGTTTAACCAAACGTTGTAACTTTGTAAACACATATAAACTACGGCTTTCATGCGTTTGACCGGTTCAATATGGCGAACGTTGTTCTTTTTTTTTCTTTATTGAAATAAAACAATGTTAACAAGGAGGTAAGTCATCACAATAACGAGAGTAAACAAATGCACGCAGAAGAAAAGAAACAACAGAACAGAGAGTACAAATCAATTAAGATACATAATCGGTCATATTTCGTATCGGGGTCATTTGAAGAGATTAAAGTCAGAAATAAAGTTGTGCATTTCCATACCAGAATTTCTTTTCAGGAGTTCAAGAGTTTTGTAATGTTTTTTAAGTTCATTTTTGTTTGCTGGGAGAGTTGGTCGTGTTTTCATCCATTTACATTTGTGAATAAAACATTTTCAGGTAGTAATTCTAAAGTTCATCACCGTTGCAGTCTTTTTGTCCCTAAGAGCGAGTCTACAGATAATGTCCCGTTCTGTGAAATTGGTGATATGCTGAATTTGTGGTTCCAACCATTCATTTACATCACACCAGAGGGCTCTGCTGTAGATGCACGAGAAAAACACACAGTATGGTCAATGGTTTCTGCTACCTCATTGCAAAAGACACAGTTACTCAATTCAAAGTTAAACCATTTGTAGAGAAGTTCAGAAGATGTGTATTCATAGATGTCCTGTGATGTCACAGAGCAATCCCGCCACCATCTTTAGGACTGACCAGGGACTGTAGCTAAGGTAGGGGAGAACGGGGTTGGTTGTCACAAGGGTTGGTTGTCACACTCATCATATCTCAGCCAACATGGGGGGCAGTCACAAAATATTGGTAGTGAACTGATCAGAATTGCAAACAGAGTACATGTATATAGTCCTTGCTGGAATGTGATGCTTAACCTTGAGGTGCAAGGATATGACGTTTTTTCATGTCAATGTGTAAATATTAAGCACTTCACTGTTTTTCTTCTAGGCTTTTACACAATAGGTTTCTAACAAAGAAGTTATTACCATCATAAAGTATGAAGGGAAAACTATAGTTTTAGTTGTCA
>JAPQRQ010000013.1:551541-565020 GCA_037367365.1 Apogon talboti | reverse complement strand
CAGTATTTTCTTCTGGGCTGGTTTTATGACACAATATTGTTACCATTAGAAAATTAAAATTATAATTAATTAAAAAATAAAATCAAAATAAAATTCCAGTTGGATTTATAGCAAAACAATTATTATTAAAAACTAGGATTTAGAAGAAAGTATGAAGTATTCATTTAAATTCATATTGCATTCTGTCACATATGTAAAGGAATATGGGGAGAAGTTTTGTTAAAAAGACTGAGAGGAGCCAGATTCTGCCAGATGTCATGATGATGGCAATCAGAGAGGTGAAATTGAAAAAAGAAGACTATCCGGAAAATACTGGCAAGATGTATTAATTATAGAACTGCTGAGTCTTGTGCACCCCAGTCCACCCCAGGTGCCAAGCCCAGTGCACCCCAGCCCACTCCAGCTCACCCCACCCCACAAGGACAACTCCATCAATTTCCATTTTCACAGACACCCCAGTGAAGCAACAAATAGAACAGGAACACAGAAGAAGAAATATCTGTACCCAAAGACGACAACATCAAGAAAGCAGCAGAAGACAAAGAAGAAATGTGAAAATGGGTCTTCATCAGATGAAGAGGAATCTTTCTGTGTTGTGTGGAACCATTCTCCAGCGGGTGTTCAAAGGAGGTCTGGGAGCAGTGTGTGATGTGCAAGCAGTGGACACATGAACTCTGCATATTTGGAGAGCACAGAGCCTTTGACTGTCATCACTGTGTTTCAGACAGTGAATAGTTGACTTGTTCAGCCTATTTGAATTGTTTTATGTTCTGATTTCTCAGTTGTTTTGATGAAAAATCAAGGATATGATATTTCATGTGTCCTGTATATGTTCTTTCCTGTTTATAATGTTTTAATACAAATTTCACTTGTAAATTTTATTCTGAAGGTTACCATCATTTTTTACAAATTTCCCATTGAAATAATATGGGACAACCAACCCTGCAATGGGGACTTTAAGCTTTTCTGCAATGTAGGAATGACTATAAGACGTGTTGATCAGGAGATATTCACAAAAGAGTAAAAATTGTGACAACCAACCCCGTTCTCCCCTACACAACATGCTTTCTATCTGCTGTGCTGTGGGCTGTAGCAACAGCAAGTCTAAAAAAACGGGCCACAAATTTTACAACATCCCCAAAAACCCAGTCAGAAGAGAGAAGTGTCTGTCTGCCATCAGGAGGGACCACTGGACACAAACAGAACACTCCAGATTGTGCAATAACACACTGATCTCAATAAATGGCGTTGTATGTCATGCTAGTTCTTATGGCATTTGGTGTGTTATACCTACAGATTGTCGACCTTTCGTGTGTTATTCAACGCCATTTGATCATGTGTCAATTAGGGATGCAACGGTACGGTTTATCCACGGTACGGTACGTGCGTCACAGTTCATGGTACAGTTCGGTTTGGACGCAGAGCCCCGAGGCTTAGGGTGACCAGATCCCAACTCACCAGATGAGGGACAAAGACTGTTTGTGTGGAACAATGTGGGACACCAATGCATGGAAATAGTCTAAGGTAACTTAAGGAAAAAACAAATCTATTTTTCCCCTTATAACATTACTATGGTTTGATGTCTAGTTGATTCAGTATCACATTAACAGCTATGAAAATGAAACCTTTATATATTTGATTTAAATGCATCTGTTCCAGGTTTGTTCACATTAGTAAACATAGTGTCAGAAGCTTTCATGGTCTTTGACAGTTCCTCTAATAAACATACTGGACAGTGGACAGTCAAACACAATATTCAGTCAATGACACTATTGATCTGTCAGTAGAACCTTAGTACTTTAAAGTGCTTTAAAGGGGCGGGGCTTGCCTGTATTTTCTCCAACAGATAGGACGAACAGACCCTGTACAACTCCAGTCCAAACACCACAACATGAAAGTGTTTGCTCTAGTACAAACCAGTTCCATTAAACCTAACTGGAGCTGATGGAGAGCGTTGAGGCCCCACAGAGTCGGGCGGACTGCGCGCTTAACTGAACTGCGCGCACTGTCCGCGGATATTTGACGTTTTATAGTCGAGCTACCAATTTCCTACATTTCCGCTGAGCAGTCTATTGAGTGACACCGGGTCCGCGGGGTCCGTGCGGTCGTAAAAACTGAGCTTTCCGCGGACGTGTCCTGTGGGTCCGCCTCGAGTACGCGCGTACGTCCGCGAAGTCAAATACGCTTGACTGGGGGGGAACTGGATCCAAAGTCAAAGGGGCGGTGCCGCACAGCCGGGCTCTGCGTCCAACCAATGACAGTAGAATTCCGTAAGTCAGTCGTCTTACAAATCTATAATATAAACGCGAGTTGTCCGGAAATGTCATTTGAAAATGACAAATGAGCCGTACCGCGGCACATGGTCGTACTGAACCGTGAGGGGTGTACCGAACAGTTGGACGGTACGACGTGTGCCGTTGCACCCCTAGTGTCAATTGATGCCAAGATCTCTGGTTCACATAACCCTAACCTTCAGTGCATGGTATTTGACATCGATTCAGGTTGGACAGGGGGCTAATAACGGCGTGAACATAAACGCGGAAACTTTATAATGCCTACAGATAACATGGCAATTAAAAGTGGCGTGTATATTTACGCCAGTCATGACATCACGTTGCAGAGATCAATCACAGCTATTTCATCACCAACCCCTTACCAATCTTATGCCCTGGTCCCAGGACGTAGACGTTACTATTTTAAACACCCATGTGCACAGCTCCCTTATTAACGCACCCCCACTTGTTGCACATCAGATGAAAGCTAACAAACTCGTCTTTCCGAATATATAAACTATTCCGAAGTGAAGCAGCACAGACAAAAGATTGTTTTCCACAAAATCAAAATGTGATAAATGTGTCTTTTCTTACTTTTGAAGGCTGTCTGCAGATCAAACATCCACCCATCCCAACAAATATGGTCTAGTTTTCCTTGTAACAGTCCAGTGAATATAATCCAGTAAAGTATTTAGGTCCAAAACACATGTAAGATCCACAAAGGCACAGAAACAGTATGAATATTTGTCCAACCTGAGATCAATGTTGGTGATTTTTTTTCCATTTTCCTCAAAGATATCCTCCATAATTTACTTTTTCTGCTGGTGACAGGGTACAGATTGACAGACCAACGTGTTACCTTTTGATTGACACCTAGCTTGACCAACCTAAAGTGTCCCAGTGGTTACTGATAGGAGGGATGTCCAACCAAGTGTCAGAGACACGTAAATAGTCACGCCCACATCACACTGCTGCTGTCTGACTAGCCACTCCCCTCTGTGCACTAGGTACTAAAGATGGCAGCGACAACAAAAAAGTCATATGACTAACATCCATGAATATACCTTGTAGTACTTTGAAATTCATTTCCTTGATCTTTGGACTAACTGGGGAATTTTAGGCACGAGCAGAATAGTTTTTTAGAGGTAGAGCTATCAATATGGCATGAGATGTCTGTGTTCGTGTATCTTTGGTTTGTTTCGGTTGTACTTCGACTCAGGTCGGTCCGTCTCATCCGCATGTGTCAATAGAGCAGCCATATTGGTACAGGGTAGTGCTTCTTTTAAATGAATGAACATCAGTCGGGGCCAGAATTAAATATACAGAATTAAATCACCATATGATCTGCAAATTTGAGAAGCGATGTTTTATGTCTTCGTTCGTTACAAATGTCAGACCTGTATTTACAACCGCGCCGTGAGTAAAATAACAGAGGAAAGCGGTTTTTGCCAATATAGTCTACTTAATGTTGAAAGTGTAATGTTCATATGGGCAATTCTATTGATCTATGGTGATTTAATTCTGTATACACCTTGGACCCAACTGACGTTCATTCATTTAAAAGGAGTGCTACACCATACCAAGATGGTGGCTCCATTGACGCATTCACTCCCATAGACCGCATCGTTCAATGCGACATGTAGTGTTTATATCTATGGCTCCGTCTCGGGTTTAATGCCTTCATTTACAGTAACGTAAAGGGGATAAAAATGTCGTTTAAAGACAACAAATTAAAATTAATGCCGTTTATTGGTCAGTTTAAGCTACAGCTAACAGGTGAGTTTAATGTTAATATTTCACTCAAAGTTACAAAATTCTTAACGTTTTCCTCTTTGTGTCCCAGAAATTAATGTTAAAACCTGAAGTAAATACCTGGGATTTGTGTAAAATACATGTTTATTCATGAATTCATAAAATAGTTTAGCTTGTTTCATCATGTTTGAAAACTTGTGAAGTTCAGTTCGATCGAATGATGAAATCAGACAATGGAAAAAACATAATATTTAAGCTAATGTTGAGCCAATATAATGAGGTTATTAAAAATAAAAGCACAAAAACCCGATTGAAAAAGGTTTGTGGCTGATAAATGTCAGTATTTTCAGCAGTGTATCATTCTGTTTGTTTCAGATTGGAAGTTGAACCCAGCTTCATTTCCTCTCTTTAATTCATTTTTATTGTCAGATGTTTCCATCATGAGGAGGTGACGTCCATCTTCAAACACCATGATGTCAAACGTCAGATGGACGGTGTCGATCCTTAAAGGTTTAAGTTGTATTTTCATGACTCTTCCTACAAATATCATCATCCTCAAATAACCATGTTCTGGACCATGTCTGATCTAAAACTAAAGTCTTATCCCTTTAAATTGTCGACAGGTGTTTGTTGGACCAGGACCTGTCCGGTTCACACCTGGACCAGCAGGGCGGGGCTGGTCTTGCAGTCCCGGTCCACAGACGTGTTCCAGAATCTGGCCCTGGAGGACTGGATTGAGGCCAACGTGGACCTGCGGCAGCACGGTGTCCTGCTGCTGTGGAGGAACCGACCGGCCGTGGTCATCGGCCGACACCAGAACCCCTGGACCGAGTGCGACCTGCAGGTGGCGACGAGGGCCGGGATCCCTGTGGCCCGGAGGCGGAGCGGAGGCGGGACCGTCTACCACGATCTGGGGAACCTAAACCTGACTTTCTTCACCTCCAAGAAGAAGTACGACCGACAGCGGAACCTGAAGGTGATCACCGACGCCCTGAAGAGGGTGCGGCCGGAGCTGGACGTCCAGGCCACCGACAGACTGGACATTGTACTCAACGGACACCTGAAGATCTCAGGTGAGAGATGGGGAGGGGGGCGTGACCTGTCAGCCGTCACAATGACGTTGACCTTTTCAACAACGTAAAAACAGACTGAGATGGTGATGTTGATGGCAGATATGTTGGTATTGGCCTTGTTATTGTTGTTTATGTTGTTACTGTTTCTTGTTTCCATTGTTTACTTTGTGCTTTATGACAATATTTGTTGTTTACATCATTTAAATTGTTCACATATTTTCTGTAGTTTACTTTGTTTACATTGTTTCTATTATTGTTTACTTTGTTTACATTATTACATTTGTCTGTTTCTGTTGTTTTTCCAGAATTTCCTTTGTTTCATTACTGATACGTAACATCGTTTCTGTTGTTTATTTTGTTGTTGACATGGTTTATGAGTTTGTTTACACTATTTACGTTGTTTTAATCATTGTGTACATTTTGTTTATTGTTTATGTTGTGTTTTTGTGTGATATTATTTCTATTGGTGTTTTCAGTGTTGTTTATACTGTTGATGTTGTTTTACGTTTTTTTTATGTGCTGTTTACATTGTTTATGACGTTGACCTTGTTTTTTGTAAGTTGCTTACATTGTTCTTGTTGTTGTTTACATTGTTGTTTACTGCAGGCACTGCATCCAGACTCTGCAGGAACACCTCCTACCATCATTGTACCCTCCTCCACTCTGCTGATCGTTCCACCCTCTCTGCTGTGCTCCGCCCCTCCACTTCTGGCATCCATAGCAATGCGACACCCAGCGTCCCCTCGCCTGTGGCCAACTTGGTGGACCACGCCCCCACGCTGCAGTGGGAGGAGCTACTTCAGGCTCTGGTTGACCAGTACAATGAAGGTTCTGGTTCAGTTTTTCACTGTTTTTAATGGATTTTGTTTTGACAGGATGTAACGTTTGTTTTACTCCACGTTTTCTCCTCTTCGTTCTTCTAGAGTTTGGCCTGAGGTCTGCGTTGACGTCCATCGATCCATCTGACGAGTCTTTGTTTCCTGGAATCGGTGTTTTTTTGTCGGAGCTGAGCAGCTGGGACTGGACATTTGGTAAAACTCCTAAATTCAGTGTCCGGACGGTTCTGGATCTGTCGGAGCGCTGCTCGGCTCAGCTCCACCTGGAGGTGAAGAACGGGCTGGTGGCATCCTGCCAGGTCCTGGTTCCTCCGGACTGGATCTCCCAGAGCCTGGCTGACCAGCTGAGCCAGGTCCTGGTTGGGGAGCGCTTCTGCCGACTCAGGGCTGCCGCTGCTGTCGGTGCTCTGCTCCAATTGGACAGGACAGGTGGCCGACTGGAGGAACTGGGTGAGGCGGTGCTGAGGGCAATGGGCTGAGTCTGCTGCCCCTGGTGGACACACGAGGACCAGGTCTGAGGATGTCCATTAATAGAAGAAAAATAAAAATCTATCACAAACATGGAAACTAAAGACAGACAATGAACCATGAAACATAAGCAGTGATTTTATGAATCATGTGACATCATATGTTCTTTAATGTGATCTTTTTCAGCGTCTTTTATCAAGATACTCATGATACCAAGAAACATTAAAACAACTCATGAGACTGAAATGAAAACCTAACATCCACTACCTTTTTCTGTGTTTCCTTGGTTTTACTGAAGGTCAAGCAGGACTGAAACTGGACTTGTGTCAGTTTTTAACAGATCACAGTTAAAACCTGGATAAAAAAAACACTTAAGTACATGTTTTTATTTTTATCTGCTGTTTTAACTTTTAAATCAGTTTGATTACCAATGTTTCACTTCTATTCATCTGGGTCATAAGTTCAACAATTTCATAGAAACCCAACAGTTTTATAACAACAGTTTTAGGTAATAATCCAAGAGTTTAACACAAATCTAACAAACTAGTGTGTGACCTGTGGGGAACCACGGGTTGTAGATGTAGTTTTTAGTTTTTATGCTGGGGAGAGCAAACTTTTAGGAAAGGATGTTAGTCTATATTATATAAATGGGGGGGGCAATACGACCACATGTCTCTTCTTTCCCTTTGCAAAGCCTTCCTCTACGTGTCCTGCTGTTGTGAAGGTCATTTACCTTTTCCCTACCTCCTGAAACTTCACAAACTTTCATTTGAGGGGGCAGGACGTTTGTTTAGAACTGGCCCCGATACCGATACGTCAGGACTGTAGCTAGTAAATGCGGTGTTTGTGTTTTGAACTTCATTTCCTTCTGAAAATATTGGTGCTATCCTATTCACTTGCCGAGAACGTGCATGTGTAGATTGGAGTATTCCTCAACTGTAGGTACCAAATTGGCCAGTTAAAAACATCTGTATTTCTCAGGACGGCCCAAACACACACAGACACACAAACAGATGCTCTGAGACCTTCCAGTATCATAAGGTTGTGGAAATGTAACCCCATGGATATTTGATAAAGTTTGACATACCCCCCTGCCAGAACCCCTGTAATTTAACACACTGCCAGGTAGAATGAAGTAATGTTCCTTCCTCCATACCACATCTAAAACACAAAGGTGATACATTAGAATTATATTTATGTAATTTATGTGGGGTAATATACAACAGCAGGAAGTTGAATTGGAACAGTCTATACCTAGCATTTAGAGTAGAGGTGATCCCATCGCTACACAAATTCCTCCATAACTGCTCCTCAATGGTGATTCCCAGGTTCCCTTCCCATTTCACCCTTGATCTGTCCATATCTGGTGTTGATAAGGTTGACATAAGGGCTGTATACACCCTTGAGATAGTTCTAAATAATGGTTGGTCTGCATGACACAGGTGTTCCACTGGAGACGTGAGGTAAATTCCAGTTTCCCTTTTGATTAACTCTAATATAATCACGTAACCGAAGATAACTATAGAAATCCTTATTTGTCAGCTTGTACTTGTCTTTTAACTGTTCTAAAGACATAGGAGTATTTTTTTTTATTATTGTATCTGTAGAAGTGTCATGAAAGCTGCTGTGTGGATGTACTTATGTCCTTTTTTTAGTTCATATTTGTTCAGGTTATTCACATTTATTTGTTAAAGGATAGTTTATTGATATAAACATTTTCATAATTGAATAGGTTTTTTGTTGCATTATTTATAGGCAAAAAAATAATTTTTTTTTTACATTAAACCAAGAAGAAAATTTGGAGTCATTATTTATAGGTTATTATATTATTATTTTACTTGAGATCAAAATTGGTCTGAATGCGGCCCCTGAACTAAAACAAGTTTAACACATTTGACTCTTAATAACTTATGTATAAGTTTTGCACTCTGCAAATTCTTATTGTGAGCCAGATTGGAACCTTTTCCGGGCCGGTTTTGGCCCGCGGGCCGCATGTTTGCCACCCCTGCTATAGCGTGTCTATGGACAGATCCGTCCATCCCCACATCCACAGGCTGGTGTGGATCAGTGCCTTTCACTGTCCTAATGTCACATATATCACTGGTAAGACCAAAGTCTTTTCTTCTAGTGGGATTTGTAATTTTTCTGATTACACCAACAGTGACAGTGACGGACAATGAAATTGCGCTTTTGCTTATACATAGGCATTTAAAGAGTTTTTCCGGTGAAAAACAATGAAAACCGGACATTTTCGCTAATTTATAAAAACCACCCAGACGCTCCGGACAGGACGTGAAAAGAGAACACGTCTGGCAAAAGAGGACGTTTGGTCACCCTAGTTTATCATAATTTATCATATCGGATACACGGTCATGTAGCAATACGCATGCGCCCACAAGAACCATGCTGCTGCTCAGAGATCGGAGACACAAAATAAGAGGGCTCACTCTAATGTAGTTCTCAGGAGAGAAAAGCATTTATTCTGGTTATTGATGCACTGGTAGCTGCATATTACGAAATATACTAAAATAAATCGTTTTATAAAATGGATTTAAGTACAAGGAATTAGTCACAAAACTACGGTTCTGTTATAAGTACGACATGTCTAACTTTAACCGATGCATAGACATATTCAGAGTAATTAGTACAGAACACCGGATTGTGTGTGTTATGTATATGATAATCGTTAAAGGTCATTAAAGTTAAAGATCTGACCGGGTAATTAACAATTGTATTTCCATGGTAACGCCTGCTCCGGAGTGGGCGCTCTGCACGGCTCAGTGCGAACACGATCTTCGACCGATGTGACCGTCGTGGAGTGGAGTCGAATCGGAGAAACGGCAGCGGCAGGATGGGGAAGAAACAGAAGAAATCCGGGGAGGACAGGTACGGAAGAGCCCGGCCGCCGCCCGCCGGTACCGAGGCGGCCCCTCACCGTCCGGCTGCCCGCGGAACCGGCCCGTCACAGCCGCAGAACCGGGCCGTTAGCCGCCTCTTTATGGCGTTAGCTTAGCGGTTAGCGGCGGATGCTAACCCACGAGTCAGAGCAAGGTGTTTAAACCTCCACAAAACGGGCTAACCCGGGTTAAACTGGGTCAAATCGGGTAATAGCGGGCCGAGACGGGCTACACTCGGGTCCGGTGTTCGTCTTGGAGCCTGTTAGCCTACGTCAGCCCCGCCGGAGCCGGTCAGCAGCAGCTGTTAGCTTCAGCAGCAGATCCCTGGCTGAATCAGCGGCATCGTGTAACGTGTGACGACGGAGAACGAGCCTCGAACCCCGGCAGCGGTGACCAGTGGAGGCCGGCCGGCGGCTACATGCTAACAAGAGCCGATAACAGCGGCTGGAACGGCGGGTTGGCCCCAATGCTAAGTGTTAGCTCTGGTGTTAGCCGTCTGATGTAACGTCCACCTCCCGGTGCTTTACCTGCTCAGGTGTGTCCGGGGGTCACGTGACCACACGCTTTAGAACGCGATCTTATATTTACGTTAAATTACGAACTTTTTATGTAATAAATGACGAGAACAAACTGCTCAGTTTCTCAGAATGAAGCTTTAATTTTACCAGAAAAAAACACAAGGTATCTGATTAAAGACGTGTTTGTGAGAATAAACTCTTGATCTAATGCTGAAAATGTTTGAATATGTAAGAAAGAATAGAAGTCACAAATAGTTGAAGTAGAAACAGGGAAATTAACTTGTGTTGGTAAGATAGATAGATCTCTTTATTAATCCCCAAATAGGGAAATTAAAATGCCATGGACTTGTAACACTCATCACAGTCAAAAAACACAAGAAGTTTACTGATGAATATGTCAGTTTAGTTTTTACTCCAGTAAGAAGCACATTTTAAATTTTTTTGTCTATATATTGTCCTCTTTTATGACACTATTCTGAGAAAACTGTATTTAAATGTTCCAGTCATTATTTGTCATAAATTTAACCTGTTGTTGGTTCAGATTTGATATCATTTCACTATTTGTTGGCATGAATGGATGGACATAAACTGTCATGTAATATTTCTTTTAAAGCTGTTGAAGGGTCCGTAGAGGCCTGAGCCACCATGTCAAAGGGCTGATGGGAAATAAAAGCCTCTGCAGAGTCAGCAGTGTTGGATGCCACTGGTCTGCTGTAGAGTCTGTTCCTGCTGACTGACGGGGCCGATAGACTGGTCATTGATTGGTTGTTGATGTGGTTTTTCCACAGTGCCAAAGACAACAGCGTCGACATCGATGCTCTGGCGGCGGAGATTGAAGGAGCCGGAGCCTCCAAGGAGACAAAAGGGAAGAAGAAGAAGAAAGGAGCTAAAAAAGATGACTTTGAGTATGACTGTGGCTTATTTTAATGATGGTCTTGTTCCTCTTTATCCACTTACATCTGGGTGTCGTCCAGCTGAACCTGGAAATGATGATGAAACTGAATGATAATCAGTTGGTAAACAACAAGTAAAACAAAAACTACCAGGGCACGATCTGTCAATCAACCAGGATTAATCAGATTCACTGAGACAAACCCAATAATCAGTGCTGAAAGCAAAAATCAGGCTTATTAATAGGAAATAAAATGAAACAACTTTGATGATTTTCTTTGTCTTTGATTCAGATTTATTCCTTTTCATTACATTGGGTTACAGCCATAAAAAGATGTTGCTGTGATGGTGAGATTTCGTTGGATTAGTCACATATTTTTGCTGCTCCAAACTGTTATCAGTGGAGTCCCTTCACACAGCCTCAGTTCATGAGAAAACTCTGTCTGACGACAGGAAAGTGTAAATAAAACTCCAGCTGATACTGACTTTTATTTTTAGATGATGAAGCCGCTAAAAAACCTAAATGAAGCCTTTCAGTGACTCATGGTTTCTGTCCCTGAAGAACTACACCTTCAGCCTCTCAAAGGCTTGGCAGCACGTTATACAATGGAGTTAATAGAAAAACGACAGTTGGACACAAAAAGCCAGGAGCTTATCATAAAAATCCAACACTTTTTGATGATAACATAAGTATTTATCCTAAAAGCCCAACTGTTTAAGAACCAAAACTCAGTTTATCATAAAACCAAGAGTTTGATTAGAAACTCAAACTGAGTTTCTAATACTCAGCCGTTTTACATAAAAACCCAAATGTTGATGATAACTTTACTGCTGTGGAAATATAACCCATCAAATTTTGATTAAAAATCTAACAATTTTTCAAAAAAAAAAATTCCAACAATTTGACATAAAAATCCAACATTTCATGATAACTCCATTGCGTGGGGAAAAAATCCCAACAATTTGTCATGCACATCTACAATTCATCAAAAAGTCCAACAGTTTATTAAAAAAAGCCAACAGACTTAAAAATCCTTAAAAAATTTATCAAAAAATCCAACAGTTTGATAACAGTTTTATGTAAAACCAGTTTCCTGAGCTGAACTCCATCCACCAGTCAGTTTAGTTAACCTTTAACTCTTTATCTCTAACCCTCACACCGACTGTTACTTTAACATTCAATCATTTAAAATCCTGTAGGAAAACAAATGGTTCAGAACCTCATAAACGTCCGTGAACATTATTAAGCCGATGTCTAAAGTCTGATTAACCAAGGAAAACAAGGACACCCAGCTGTGTTTATCCTGAGGTTTTCTGCTGTTAATGTCAGTGTTCGATGGATGTTTAACCTGTTTCTTGTGTCTTTGCAGTGAAGACGACATCCTGAAGGAACTGGAGGAACTGTCTCTGGAGACTCATGGAGGAAAGGTTGGACCTGAACTGCTACGACTGAAATCATTCTTGGGTCGACCTCCGTTCGTAGGAAACGTCATCGGGTCTTCCTCAAAACTTTGTTTGTCATTTGTCTCCTGCAGAAACCTGACGCCATCGAGGAGGCGGAGAGCGTCGAGCCTCCAAAACCAGAGAAGAAAAAGACCAGGAAGGGCAAGAAGGGCGGAGCCAGTCCTGAGGATGAGGAGGGGGATGAAGGTGAAGCTCAGGTGGAAAATGAGAGGAACGGAGAAGAGAAAGAGCAGAAGAAGGTGAGTTTAAGGCTGAGGAGACCCAGACAGTCTCAGGTGTCCACGGTGTCTTCACCTGGGTCCTTGTCCTTGTCTAGACTCCACCTTCGGACTCGGACGATGACAGTGGATCGCGGCCCCGCCTCAAAACTAAAGAAGTAAAGAAAGGAGGCAAGAAAGCGCCGGCGTCCGACGAAGACGAGGATGAATACGACGAAGGCTTGAAGAAAGGAGGAGGTAAAGAGGACGACGGGGACGAAGATGAAGATGAGTTCATCTCCAGGAGAGACAAGAAGAAGAAGAACAAAGGCAAGGCAAAGGCGGACAGTGAGGAGGAGGAGGAGGAGGAGCCAGAGGAGGATGGAGGCTTCAAGATGAAGACGGCGGCACAGAAGAAGGCAGAGAAGAAGGAGAGGGACCGCAAGAAGAAGGAGGAGGAGAGGCTGAAGCAGAGGAAGATGAAGGAGAAGGATTCAGAGAAGAAGACAGAGGCCACGCCCACTCAGACAGCACCACCTCCTTCCGAAGCCGCTGCTGCCACCACTGCCGCCGTGGAGGAGCAGGAAGGGGCGGAGCCGGCAGCAGAAGGTCAGTTTTACTCCAGAGTCAATCATGTTGTCATGGAAACGCAGACATATGAAGAAAAGTGTTTGTTTTTGCAGAGGAGGCAGAAGGAGACAAGAAGAAGAAGGACAAGAAAAAGAAGAAAGGAGAGAAGGAGGAAAAGGAGAAGAAGAAGGGCCCAAGTAAGGCCACAGTGAAGGCCATGCAGGAGGCTCTGGCCAAGATGAAGGAGGTGAGGCATGATGGGAGGAATGGGGCATGATGGGAGGTTTAGTGCTCAGGTGTGAACACCTCTGATGTTTGATTTCCAGGAGGAGGAACGGTTGAAGAGGGAGGAGGAGGAGCGCCAGAGGAGACTGGAGGAGCTGGAGAAACAGAGGCTGGAACAGGTAAAACACTACCAAACACTGCTTCACCTGTCTGACCCCTGACCTCTGACCCCTGACCTCTGACCCTGCCTCATCCAGGAGCGTTTGGAGCAGGAGAGGAAGGAGAAGAAGAAGCAGAAGGACAAGGAGAGGAAAG
>JAPQRQ010000013.1:533693-545744 GCA_037367365.1 Apogon talboti | reverse complement strand
GTCGTTGTCGTCCCCGTCGTTGTCATCCCTATCATGGTCCTTATCGTTGTTGTCGTCCCTGTCGTTCGTTCCCGTCGTCATCGTCGCTGTTGTTGTCACCCCAATCATTGTCGTCCCCGTAATTGTCACCCCTATCGTTCTCTTTATTGGTATTGTCGTCCCAGTCCTTGTCGTCCCTGTCGTCATTGTCCCCATCATTGTCGCAGCTGTCGTCTTCTCTGTCATCGTTGTCCCTATCGCCGTTGTTGTCCCCGTCATCATCGTCGCTGTTGTTTTTGTTGTCCCAGTCTTTGTCCCCGTCGTCATTGTCCCCATCATTGTCACAGCTGTTGTCTTCTCTGTCTTCGTTGTCCCTGTTGCTGTTGTCGTCCCCGTCCCATTGTTGTCTTTGCCATCCTCATCATCTCTGCCGTCATCGCCATCCCCGTCATTGCCGTACCTGTCATTGTCGTCCCCCAGCTGGGGCATTTTTAGGGTAAGGGTCCATGAAATGGCGTTGACCATGAATATTAAACACTGATAACAGCTGACTCACTGCGGTCGATGAACATCTCTAAAGGGTTAATGGACGCTGACTTTATCTAATGGAACCAACGGAGAATCCAAAGCCATTAGAGCCACGTCGGCCTTGAACCTCCGCTCAGTCCATTACCTCGGACACAGCTCCGCCCACAGACGACCACTGCCAAACAGACTTGGACGTTTTAACGAGTCAAAGCACTTCAGTCCACGACAACAACCACAACAACGACCACAACAACGACAATGGCCACATTTAGTCAGAGACGGTCGATGAACAGCCAAACATCCATCAATTATGAACACATGAAAGAAGCCACCACCAATAAAAGACAGATACACATCAATCAAACAAAGACAGATATACATCAATCAAAAAAAGAAAAATGCACATCAATCAAAAAAAAAGGCAGATACACATCAATCAATAAAAGAAAAATGCACATCAATCAAAAAAAAAGGCAGATACACATCAATCAATAAAAGACAAATACACATCAATCAATAAAAGACAGATACACATCAATCAATAAAAGACAGATACACATCAATCAAAAAAAGAAAAATGCACATCAATCAAAAAAAAGGCAGATACACATCAATCAATAAAAGACAAATACACATCAATCAAAAAAAGAAAAATACACATAAATCAATAAAAGACAGATACACATCAATCAATAAAAGACAAATACACATCAATCAAAAAAGACAGATACAGATCAATCAAAAAAAAACAAATATATATCAATCAATAAAAGAAAAGTACACATCAATCAAAAAAAGATAGATACAGATCAATCATACATGTCCAGTTATTTTTAAAGTTTTAACTCTACTATTTGGGCAGTGGGCTTTAAAATACTTAGAGAAGTATGACACTTGAACCCAGGTCCATTCAGTACCTGAAGAACATCTTACCAGACTGCACTATTGCTACAACTGCAAAAACAGAGTCACTTAAGGTTTAAGTCAGTGGACTTGTACAACTAACCCAAGACTTGAACCCTGGTCCATATTGTACCTGGTAAGTGTTCTACCAGACTGAGCCAGTAAGACAGGTAGACATACCTGATTTTTCTTACGGTTTTAAGTGTCCTCTTTGGGTGGTGAACTTCAAAATGTTTTGAATAGAGTGAGATTTGAACGCTGGTTTTTATTCTGCCACTGTTTTCATGTTCAGACCTGATGCAGCCTATGTGTAGAATGTGTAGAACAGTTTGATAGAACTGTCTCATTTTACAGAAACAGTTTTAAGTTGAGGCGACACAGTGTTGAAGAGGTTAAAGGTGCAGATGACCAATCACAAAGTCACACAAGTAAAGCTCTGCAAACATCCCATAATTCCATCTGTCAAACTTACCTGACTTAACCCTTAAAATTCAAATGTCAACAAGCGATAGAGTAAAAACTTATTACTACCACTGGAAGGTGCTGATGACTGATGGAATAAATGTTTAGAACGCCTTAGAACACCTCTGGATGGACATTCTTATTCATTTAATCCTTTAATCTGAAACTGCTGTTTGACACTTTAATGACCGTGGAAAAGTATTTCAATGACTTTTAACCTCTCATTCCATTAGCGCCCCCCAGTGGTCAAATGGTAAGGCTATACTATGAGCATCAAAAAACTGGTATTTCTGTCAAAATTTCAAATTTGCGTTAAAAGTGTAGGATGCTAAAAATGGATGTACGGTGGTATTTCATAATAAAGACCAAACGTGTCTTTACTCAAATATGCTTCTTCACATATCCGTTCACATCACAGATATTATTTACACAAACTTATTTAAATTTAAACATGATGAAAAGTGACATTTGTCTTACCTTCTGCTAAGAGTCCCTAAAGGGACAGTTCCACCCCCAGACCAAAGGTCAAACCCACACCGATAATTCTGCCCGGGGAGTCGAGAACAAGCTGCAAGAACTCCAAAACCAGGGTTGCAAGAAAAAAAAAAAAAATCCCTCCCAAAAAAACACATTCAACTTTCAAGCACTTCAACTAAAATTAAAGCATTTTTCAGACCTTGAAAACACAACATTGAAATTCAAGCATTTTCAAGGATTTCAAGCACCCGTATGAACCCTGTAATTATCTCAATTATCAAACATGTGACTCTTTCAGCGTTTCCTTGGTTGCGTTTGTGTTTTTCAAACCTCCACTAAGTCCAGTTCAGTGTTTACACATCGTTATTCAACTATGACCAATTATTCCCAGCGCGGCTCAAAGAGGAAAGATGTTTTAATCATTAACATTAACAGTGAAATCTATGCAGGATTCTACTATGTCTAATGTGCAAAAGATCTAACAGATGCTATGAGTTTCATTTGTTTTGAGTCAGTTTACTCCACAGGATTTATTGTATAAAAATCTGAATTTGTGCCAGACTTATCCAAAGTACGATGAAGATATTGTTAAAAAAAAAAAGACTTATAAACCATCTCACACCAAATTGACCCCTCACCACCGAAACCAGTCACCTTTATTTAACCACTGGTTTGTCCTGATAAATTAAAGCATCTCTGGACATTTTTCAGCTTTTAGCTCAGTTAGTTGTAGGATTTACACTGTTTTTAGCCTTTATGTACATACTTTAACATAGTAATATGCCGTCCGTAGACAAGTAGACAAGTAACTAAAAATTAACATATAGAGCAAAATTAATTCTAGTTTTTACGTGTTTTTTTGTTTTGTTTTTGTATTATGGTCATATAACTACAGAAAATAGGACAAGTGTTAACCATGAACTGACGCTGGAGTATAAATAGTAAACAATAGGGGGCAGCAACACGCACCAACGTCACCAACGAAGAAGAAGAACGCAATCTCTGACGCTGTCTGTTTATTTCTTGTTATTTTAAGGCCAATTTATCCTTTTACCGAAGTGAAAATGACCGAACAAGTGTACCTTGGTTAAACATTTGGATTAAAAGACACATTCCCCCCCCTAAAACTGCCGGAACGGAGCGGAAACATGGAGGCCGGAGAAGGTAAAAGAAAGCAGGGGGACGTTATGCTTGTTCTTAGTATTAGCAGCATGCTAACATTAGCTTTAGCATGCTAACGTCCATCAGGACGTATCTGCAGTATTTCTTATTGAATTACTCGTTATAGTTGAAGTGTTTTATTTAAAAAACATTGGTCACTAGCTACAGATAAATAAATATCTTTTTAAAAGTCGGGTGAGCCAACACAGAGGAGAAATATTAAAATATATCGAATTAACTCTAGTTTTCTAAAAGGAATTAATGTAACCAACATCTTCCAAATAAAAAGAACGGAACACCTGTATTTTGTTGGTGAATATACTCACTAAATGTCACTTCGATTTACGTCAGACTCATGGGTATTACAAGTTTATTTATAATCCATGTGTGATTTGTAGGGTCTACATTTCTGTTCTATCTAAATTATATACTCAACGTGTTGGCAACATGTCATCATAAATAACCGCATTTCTGCACTAACCCTGCCTCTGCATACAGCCACTTACCTGTATATTTACCTGCAGTGTTTGAATAAGAAAAGGATAATAGAGGATCAGTCTTAAATTGGATGGAGAATTGTCCAAATATTTCAGTCTCATTGAATTAATTGGTTATTTACTGTATATGGAACAACAAAAAAATGTAAGTCTTGTAGCTAATAAACATATATAGTGTGCCCTTGTGTCAATGAAGCACAAATAAAACTGATATTAAACAGAAAGTGATTTTGTACGCTTTCAAGGTTTTCATAGCTTTCATGTTCAAATGAAATGTGAGATTGTGCTGATTTTCCTGGTTGTACATTGTCATTGAATTAGACATTTTGAGGATTTGCTCTTTTGCCAGACATAACATTCATTTGTAGGACTCTGGGGTATATCTACAGCCATATTTCTTTATTTTCATATCTCTTAACAGGCTGAGGAAGTAGTCCAATGTCAACAAGTATCTCTAGCCATTAATTTCAACTATACTGTGTTTAGCTTATTGAAACACTCCGCTGTTTTTCTGTTTTGTTCCTTATAAGAAACACAAGACAACTGATGAAAATATACCTGTCTGAACTCAATGTGTCCATGTGTTTCTGTTCTGAACAGGTGTCAGCAGTGCCACGCCCACAGAGGAGATGAACGGGGCAGGAAATCTGATGGATTTTTTAGATGAGCCCTTTCCAGACGTCAGCACGTATGAAGACTTTCACACCATCGATTGGCTGAGAGAGAAATCCAGAGACACAGACCGCCACCGCAAGGTGCGATAACTTACTTTGTACAGTATTTACAAAGAGATTTCACTCATTTTGACATTTGACAGGAAGGCCTTTCATCTCACTTATCAGCTCAAAGTGTGGCCACTTTACTTCAACAGCTCACTTAGAACCTCACAGTACAAGTTGAATTTGTTTCATGGCTGTGTTCATTTTGTGATTTACTCATTTCACAAATACATTTTTTCCATTGAAATGATTTGAAATGTAATTAAACCATTCCAGCCCCAAAAAACACCCCAAAATCCATTTTAAGGGTTTTTAAAACAGAAAAAGTGCAACTGGAAAGAAAATAAAAATTATAAAAGAGAATGTAAAAAAAATAAACTGGTTTTATTAACTTATTTACCTTAAAAAAGAGACGATCTGTGCCCAAGAAGGAGGAGGCTAGTGTGAAGCTTGCTTGTACTATAAATTTCCACTTGTATTTCAAGACAAAAACATTCACGAGCTGCGGCTTATAAAGAAAACTCAGGCCCATTCATGTTCGCTTTATGTATGTAAATAGGTTTGTCCATTTGAAACAGTGTCAACCGTCATTGCCTTCATACTCAGATGTGTCCATTATGTTGGAAGGAGCGTTTGTCAATCAATCCACACCAGAGGGCGCTGCTCTGAATTAACAAACTGGCCAAATACCATGAAGAAAAGTAAAGATTGTTTAGAAGAAGAAGAAAAAACTCATTAACAAACATGGTGATGACAGAGGAGGTTTTACTGATGTGATACTAAAGTTGATATTGAGAAGGGTAGTTGTCATAAATATGTTGGTAGTTTTTCACTAAGTCACACAGTCAGTCTTTGAAAAGTTCTGGAACTGATTCTCTTCAAATCTCAACACTGCCCCCTATGGTTCTTGGTGGTACTGCAACGTATTATCTGTTTGGGTTCACATCTGCAAACTCCCAGACGACGGACAGAAATGCGGACGTAATGAACACAGAGGACGAACAGAACGCTCTGCCCGTATCCGTATGCGTCTTTAACGTAGACCACGAATGGGCCTTTAGTCGTACATTGATGTACCCATACTGTGAGATTCTTCTGTACTAGCTGTGGTTTAGTGAATTCCGTTTGTTAAGCTTCAACTTAACCGTACCTGTAACAAAAATGAACTGATAAAATAGAGGGAAAGAAAATTCAGGTGAATTGAAAAGGTCATTTTGACGTACCCGGTGCTGTGGTCTACTCGTCGTGGCTTTTCCAATGACACAGGCTGAATGTGTGATGTTTGTGTTCTGTCTGTGTCAGATCACCAGTAAGAGTAAAGAGTCCATCTGGGAGCTGATCAAAAGCCTGTTGGACGCCTGGTCGGGGTGGGTGGTGATGCTTCTCATCGGACTCCTCTCAGGTGGGTAATGCAAACCTTCAGACATCCACATCAGTTTTGACATATCCCAGACCCCTGTTAGAAAAGAAACACCCGAATTCAACGGGTCCACATACTTTTGTCCACATAGTGTAGGTCTGAAATGGACCTAAACTGAAATTATGTCCTCAGCCGAGGATTCTGGGTAAACTGGTGTACTGTCTGCTCAGGTACGCTGGCGGGTGTGATCGACCTGGCCGTGGATTGGATGACAGACCTGAAGGAGGGTGTGTGCTTGTCGGCGTTCTGGTACAGCCACGAGCAGTGCTGCTGGACGTCCAACGAGACGACCTTCGACGACAGAGACAAGTGTCCACAGTGGCAGAAGTGGGCGGAGCTTATGACAGGCCACGCTGAGGTCAGAACAGGAGCGCGTGTTGAGATGCATTTGTCAATCAACTAACTAGAAATGAACCAAAATGTTTACCACTGGATGAAGGTCAAACAGTCTGAAACATCATTGTTATCGCAATTATTCAGCATCGAGAAAGTTTAAACTGATAAGTGTTCTTACAGGACACTGTCAATACTAGCAGTAGTAGTAGTAGTAGTAGTACTAGTAGCAGTAGCAGTAGCAGTAGTACCAGTAGTAGTAGTTGTAGTCCAAGCAGTACTCATGTGTTTGTGATATCTGTGTTTGTTTCAGGGTGCTGGAGCGTACGTGCTGAACTACTTCCTGTACATTTTGTGGGCATTGCTGTTCTCCTTTCTGGCCGTGTCGCTGGTGCGAGTGTTTGCTCCGTACGCCTGTGGATCTGGAATCCCTGAGGTTATAAATCGTCATCAATAATTAACACTTAAGTCTCATTTTAACCGGTCCTTCCTGTTTGTTTTGTTGTATGATGTCATTATCAATTTCTTCAAACATCTTCTCTGACAAAACTACTGGTCGGATTCATTTCAGTTTTAGATGGATCTTCCTTGGGACAATGTCTACAAAGTTTGTGCACCGTTTTGAAATACTTAGATTTTTTAAAATAATTTTTGACAAATTTTTGAAATATTATAAATGTACCTTTCCTTCTAATGGTCCATACTCTGATGGTTTATAACATGTAAATGGTTACAGATATCAATATAGTTCCTATTGATCACTGATAGAAGTCATATATGGACTTTGAATTAGTTGAGTTCTCCTCCAGTCAAAGTACCACCCACTTCTATTGGAGATTGATCTGCATCCAGACCACAGGACTCTAACATAGAACAGAACCTGACAACCTCACACATTCAACTGGGACTGACTCACATAGAACAGGACACTGACATACAGGGACAGTGGAACTAGTTTTTGTTTCTCTGCAGATCAAGACAATCCTCAGTGGGTTCATCATCCGCGGCTACCTGGGGAAGTGGACCCTGCTGATAAAGACAGTCACCCTGGTCCTGGCGGTGTCGTCAGGCCTCAGTCTGGGGAAGGAGGGGCCTCTGGTGCACGTGGCCTGTTGCTGTGGAAACCTCTTCTGCAGCCTCTTCTCCAAGTACAGCAAGAATGAGGGAAAGAGGCGAGAGGTTGACCTTTTACTTTCTCTCTACCTTTATTGGGATTGAAAGCATTCTGTAGTTGTTCCTTTAGTTGCTGTTGTTTCAGAGACTGTCCCTGTTAATGTCGTCATGTTTCAGGTGTTGTCGGCGGCTGCAGCTGCAGGGGTGTCAGTGGCCTTTGGAGCGCCCATCGGAGGAGTCCTGTTCAGCTTAGAAGAGGTTTGTTCTGAAACCGGACGGAACAGTTCAGTCATGTCCCTCTACAGCAGGGGTGTCAAACATACGGTCCACGGGCCAAAACCGGCACGGTAAAGGGTCCAATCCGGCCCCTGGGATGAAATTATGAAATGCAAAAATTACACTAAACATATGAGCAATCAGTGGAGTTAACATCATTTTAGTTCAGGTTCCACATTCAGACCAATATGATCTAAAGTGGATCAGACCAGTAAAACAATAACCTATAAATAATGACAACTCCAACTTGTTCTCTTTGTTTTAGTGCAAAAAAGTAAAATTACATAAAAATGTTTACATTTACGAACTAAATTTTCACAAAAACTGTGAATAACTTGAACGAATATGAACAACATGAAATGTCTAAATATAAGTCAGTGTATTTGTACCAATATTCTGCCTCTTATTAAATGTTTAGTGTTTTTGTAGATCCACTGTGATCTGTAAGTTATAATGTACATGTGGAAATGACAAACTTAGGCTGAATATCGGTAAAATTACACTTATTTTTATAAGACATTTGAGGTTGTTGATCACATTTTTTAATGGATGGTTTGTAGATGTAAACATTTTCATAATGTAATTAAACTTCTTTTTACTCTTAAACATAGAGAAAAGTGAGTATTTGTGATTATTTATAGGTCATTGTGTTCTTATTTTACTGGTTCTGATCCACTTTCGATCATATTGGTCTGAATGTGGAACCTGGACTAACCTGACTGTTTACTCTCTGTTCCAGATCCTAATGGTTTCTCTGTCCTACAGGTCAGTTATTATTTCCCTCTGAAGACCCTGTGGCGTTCCTTCTTTGCTGCTCTGGTCGCTGCCTTCACCCTGCGCTCCATCAACCCGTTCGGTAACAGCCGCCTGGTGCTGTTCTACGTGGAGTATCATACGCCGTGGTACATGGCCGAGCTGGTGCCCTTCATCCTCCTGGGCGTGTTTGGAGGTCTCTGGGGGACTCTGTTCATCCGGGCCAACATCGCCTGGTGCCGGCGGAGGAAGACCACCCAGCTGGGGAAGTACCCGGTCCTGGAGGTCATCGCCGTGACGGGGATCACCGCCATCCTGGCGTACCCCAACCCGTACACCCGCCGCAGCACCAGCGAGCTGATCTCAGAGCTGTTCAACGACTGCGGTGCTCTGGAGTCGTCGCAGCTCTGCGATTACATCAACAACCCCAACATGAGCCGACCCGTCGATGACATCCCAGACCGACCGGCGGGTCCAGGGGTCTACAACGCCCTGTGGCAGCTCGCCCTCGCACTCATCTTCAAGATCGTCATCACCATATTCACCTTTGGCATGAAGGTGAGTTTTACTTTGAAATTAGAAAGACACCAGAAAACAAACACTTTAACCCATGGCTGTGGAGAGGCGTTAAAAAAAAAAAAGAATCCAAATGTCACAGAAGTAAAATATATCAGTTCACATGATGTGTATGTTTGTGAAACAAAAAAAATGGCGACAGTACAGCAATTAAATGATAATTAACAACCATAACAGAGGAACAGTTGATAAGCAAGAATTGTTGTTTAATGGTTTTTTTCACATCTGATTTGATGTCGTCGTTGTCCTTCTGTTTTTCTGGGACATTTCCTCAGATCCCGTCCGGCCTGTTCATTCCCAGTATGGCAGTGGGTGCCATTGCTGGGCGGATCGTTGGCATCGCTGTGGAGCAGATGGCGTATCACCACCACGACTGGATCATCTTTAAGAACTGGTGTCGTCCCGGTGCAGACTGCGTCACACCTGGACTCTACGCCATGGTGGGAGCTGCCGCCTGTCTCGGTGAGTGGGTCAACCTCGTTCACTGGGTTTCCATGGAAACGTAGCGCGGTGTGTCTCTGGCGCCACATTTCTACATCCGCCATCATTCATATGACTGTAACTCCTGAACCGTTTCAGTTATTGACAGAATCCAAATGTCAACTTTTAGCTGAGATTGGGTTCTTTCTATTGGTCTAGAACACATTAGGGTAGAGGTCTGCATTGACTGAAGGGGAGGGGTGGAAGTGGGCGGAGCAGACAGCAGCAGAGTGCAGTCGGTGAGAGACACATGGAAGATTTTTTATGACTTTTAGCAGCGTTTTAGTGGTGAATTCTCATAAATAATTATATATAATAGTGATTAGCGCGTTGACCCATGGGGAACCACGAGTTGTGCATGTGCTAGTTTTTATGGTGGGGAGAGCTGATCTTTGGGAAAAGATGTTTGTCTATATTTCATAAGTACTGACATAAAAATTGTTTAAAGTCATTCTTTAAAATTTAAATGACAATTAATTTATTAATACAGATGTCTAGGGACTGAAGTTAGTAAATGGGTCGTTCCTGTTTTTAATTTCCCGTCAACCATCCTGGGCATAGCAACGTGATTGCAAGGCTATTTATTCCAAAATTACTAATATCTCCCAAAATATTGGTCCTACCTCAACTTGCTGTTTTCGCTACTGTGTTCCTTGACCCAAAATACATCAGTATGCCAAATTGCAGTAGTCAGCTCTTTACGGATTTTGTGTGATGCACGCATGCACACAGAGGCCACTTGGCTTTTAATATATTACTATTTATATGTAAATCTATATGTAGATCTATCCAGGGCATACACAGATCCAGTGTCTGTATTTGAATCAGATGATGGATGTTTTTGTCAGTGAAATGAGGGGCTCTGTCTACAACTAGACAGAAAGTGAACACAGACTATCACACAGGATCAAAATGACTAGAAAGAACCAAAAATAAGAAGAACATGGGCACACAATGATCTAGATGAACTCAAACGTTTGAACACATGTAAAATAGTTCAAGTTTATTTGTATAATCTCAGTATATTCCGTTCTGCTCATTAACAGTTGTTTTTAATAGTAAATATGCTTTAAAAAAATTCAAGTCTGTTTGCTATAACGCACTGTTTTAAGCATATATTACATATAATAATGATAATTAATGGACAATTAAGTTCTTCCTGGGAAAAATGTGCAAAAGAATTGCCCCCCCCAAAAATTTCTGACACTTTCATTGCAAAAACAATGTAAATAAATCTAGGCATACGGAAGTCGTTACAGGGTTAATAAAGTAATTAACTGACCTACACCAGTCAGTGTTTTCTTGTGGATGGATGCATTAGGAATAACACAGTCATTATAAAGCAATACTGATAAGGCTCAGGGAAATGACCCCTTTGCTGTTAATACGATTGTTTTAGTTTGAATTTAAAGACATGACAGTAATATAGTTTGTCCACTAGATGGTAGCATTTGACCTAAAAACAAAATGATTCATGACTGAATATTAGTGTTTGCCTTGTTTTGTCCCTTTCAGTGCATTATTATACTTTTTAATTTGTTTTCTAACAAAACAAGTAATGAATCAGTGACTCACTGATGAATTGTATAAATCAGGGGTGTCAAACATGTGGTCTGTGGGCCAAAACCGGCCCACCAAAGGGTGAATTTGCCAAGTGTAAAAATTACACTGAAGATCTTAACAGTCAATGTTGAACTGGATTTAGTTCAGGTTCCACATACAGACCAATATGAACTAAAGTAAAATAATAGAACAATAACCTATAACTAGTGACAGCAAATTTTCTTGATTTAATCTGAAAAAAGCTAAATTACATTATGCCTATAAATAATGATAACTTCAAGCTTTTCTCCTTGTGCTAGTGCAAAAAAGTAACAATAATTATGAAAATATTTACATTTACAAACTTTCCAAAAAGAAAAGACGTGAATAACTGGAAAAAATGACATTTCTTCAGAAAAATAAGCATAATTTTAACTGTATTCTGCCTCAATTTATCATTTCTACATTTGCATTACAGATCAGATCTACAAAGGAACAAAACATTCAATAACAGGCACAATATTGGTCAGATTACACTTAACTTCGTTAGACATTTCAGGTTGTTCATATTTTATTGTTCAATGATAGTTTGTAAATATAAACATTTTCATAATTTATAGTTAGTTGTTTGCATTAAAACAAAGAGAAAACCTCATACTTATCATTTTTTATAGGTTATTATGTCATTATTTTACTGGGTCTGATCCACTTTAGATCATATTAGTTTGAATGTGGAACCTGAACTAAAATGAGTTTGACATCCCTGGATGGATGGATGGATGGATGGATAGATGGATAGATGGATAGATGGATAGATAGATAGATAGACAGA
>JAPQRQ010000013.1:498725-510111 GCA_037367365.1 Apogon talboti | reverse complement strand
CTCTGACTGTAAATAATAATTTTCTTCCACAACTAACCATCTACTTTCTTCACATCTCACTGAGGAAGAAAAATCTATTATTAAACTTTAAGCAAATATTGATGTTTCTATGTCCAGTCCTCATGAACAGGACATCTTACAGCTGTAGACATGATGTGGTCCCAATAGTTACAGTATGTCCACATAGTTTAGAAACATCAATATTTCCTGAGTTAATATTTTAGATAAGTTCAACGGGTCCATATACCGGTACTTTGTGTATTTTGTATTTTTATCCTTATCGTTGTGCAGGACTTTCGGGCTCTTTGCGTTGTTTCACATGTGCTGTATATTGTGATCTTGACCTTGGCCTTGTGTGTTTCAGGTGGTGTTGTTAGGAATGGACATTCTGTCTGCTCTGGTCAGCCGACTCCAGGACAGATTCAGGACACAGGTGGGAACAGGTACGTGCCATTTAACCCTTTATGACTAACCACAGAACATCTGTACATTCTACAGCTGTGGTCCCAGTGTTTGGAATCATTTTCACCTGCTCCACATGAATACAACCCTTAATATCCCATATTTTAATAATATGTATGTAATATGTCTACGTTACCCCAGCCCGCCCACATACACCAGGAATTCTGTCTCTGAGATTTTTGTTCAACCGATTTCTCTAACACTATTCACCTGATTCTTTTCAAATTGCACATGTTCTTTACACGTGCCTTTCTCTCAATTTTTTAATTTTTTTTTTTTTTCAAATTTCTGAAAAGGTTTTAAAAATATTGAAAGTTAAGGCTCAAAATTAATCCCTGGGTCGGCATTATATCGGTAAGGAGGAGGGGCAAAGTGTTTTTAAATTTGTGTTTCTGTGTGGGCTCAGTTCTGCCGAGCCTCATCGACCGGTTAGGAGACGCCAAGGACCAAGTTCGGGACCAGGACCAAGCACTTCTGTTGAAGATCATGGACCAGGCTGCAAACCCACAGGTCCACAGCAACACACAGTCCACATCCCAGCAACACAGTCCACATCCCAGCAACACAGTCCACATCCCAGCAACACAGTCCACATCCCAGCAAGACAGTCCACAGCCCAGTAACACACAGTCCACATTCCAGCAACACACAGTCCACATCCCAGTTACACACAGTCCACATCCCAGTTACACACAGTCCACATCCCAGTTACACACAGTCCACATCCCGGCAGCACACAGTCCACAGTCCAGCATTGCACAGATATATAACGTGACTGTTGTCATTTTAATCTGCAGAAAGGCTGTTTTCTTTGCTGCACCTTCTTAAAGCTGTGAGTGACAGTGAAACCCTGCTCGTCTCTGTGTGTTTTCAGTTTGTGTGGGAGAGAATGATGGGAGGCTTTAAACATAAGAACAACCGGACCAGAGAAGGACTCTGTCTCTGCCTCATCGCAACTCTGAATGTGTACGTGAGCATAAACGCCGACAGAGTTTATTTGGTTATTTTGTTTAATAATTGTTGTTAATTTTCCTTTTTGTTTTTTTTTTTCATTACAGTTACTTTTTGCCATGTTTTCATTTTGTGGCTCTTTTTTCTAAATTAGTCCAGCTGCTTTTTGACACCTGGTTGAACTCTAAAATGGGCAAAAGTCAGTAAAAACACTGTATAGTGAGTTTGTCTCACTCACTGCTCTGTGTTTTACTGGGGGGGTGTACTGAGCATGCTCAGATGTCTATGGAAAGAACAAGGTCTATTCTATCAGCTTGTTTGGAAATTTTCTTATCGAGCAAATGGTTGAATATTTATGAATATTTAAAAATAAATCGTACATTCAGAACGATCACCACAGACACATCAGGGGTTTAAGAGTTAAAGAAATAAGTCTGATTAAAATGCAGATGTAGGTCCTGTATTTCCTCAGTTATTGATAGGAGGCTTTATTTCTTTTATTTCTCTCAGCTGCAGGAGGTTCCAGGTCTTAGTCGTATTGGAGTACATAGCATAGATTTGTTGAGATGATTATAGTAGCTGCAGACTCGTTTTTGAACCCTGGATGAGATGTTCCAGATGATGCTGTGATTTCCTCTGCCTGTGATGTGTTTGAATTCCACATATTTGTTTTTTTCTTTTCAGGTTTGGATCTCAGAGTCTGACGCTGAGTAAAATAGTTCCTCACATCTGTAACCTCCTGGGAGATCCGACCAGTCAGGTACGAGCAGTACTGAAGCTTAGTACTTAAGTAAAAGTACAAATATTCTGACAAATATACACTCAAGTAAAAGTAGAAGTACTACATCAATAATCTTACTTGAGTAAAAGTTCTAAGTACTTACTTTTAAATTTACTTTAAAGTATTTTTTTAAGTAAAAGTACTCACTCATTGGGTTGAGTCAGTGTCTGGGTTGAATGTAGATATACTGACTGATGCCCATGTCACTGCTGTAATAATTACCACTAATTATACACTATATGTGTATTTTAAAGGTTGGAGTACTTATTGTGTGTATTCTCTGCAGTACTGTGTTTACTCTAACTTATAATTCTGTGGATGACCAGTTATCTACTAGGTATTACCCACTAATTTACCATTAATGTAAATCAATTAAGACATTATATAACTTTAAATCATTTATTTACCTTCAAACCTATTCTAAACATTGTGCTCTGTTCAGAGCAGTAAAAGCACAGCATTTGCAGACGCACAAAACAAAACCCATCTACACTACAGACTCACACTGCACTACAAACTAATTATACACTCAAAAAACACTAAATAGGCACAAATCTATGAAATCTTGATGTTTTTTTAATCCTATTGCTGTCTCTTTTCCCTTGTCATGGTTACTTTCGCCTCTTTCCTGGTTATGCAGCAACCAGGTTACACAGGTGCAGTATGGACTTCTCTGATTGGTCCATGTGATGCACTTTTCCACCAATAGAAACGTGGTGATATGTTTTATTTCATGCAAAAACTTCCTGCTTGTAAGAAATTCCCTTAGAAGCCCATTTATACCGTCTCTTCCTGCACCAAATGTGTACCAAACGCACTATTCTATCAGTGGGAGAACTATTTTAATGCGAGATTTGATGGAAATTGTGTTCATAAAATGTAAGAAGTAACGGCATAAATTGTAGAACTGTAGCGGAGTACAAAGTACAGATAATTGCCGTAAAATGTAACGGAGTAAAATCAAAAGTATGCATTATTATTTGTACGTAAGTAAAGTACAGATACATAAAAAATAACTTAAGTACAGTAAAGAAGTACAAATGCTTTGTTACATTCCACCACTGGGTACGAGCAACTGCACATCAGCACATAACACACACACACACACGCACACACACGCACACACACACACAGAGCAGATACTGTGTACATGCTGCCTTACACCGCCCCCTGCTGGTCAGATGTGAGCATTACAGCTCAGCAGGTTCAAGCCAAACCATGAGTCTGTTTGTCGCTGTAATCACAGGAAGCCACGCCCACGGAAGGAAGCAAACTTCCTGAAACCACAGACCTCCATCTGCAGCGTCAGAAATCACATTCCTCTGTAAAAGACGCGTGGTTTTACAGATCTGTCCTGTTTTACCTTCAGTCACTCTCAGAATGGATTTAATGATTCTACCACACGTTTCTGTTTGACTAAAATGTAGTAAAATATATCAGGGAGTCTGAGGATCCTTAAAAAACATTTAAGGTTTTTCCAAATTTAAGGCCTTAATTATCCTTGAACTGATAGTTAATCCTTAAATCTGACACTCAAAGGTCTTAAAAATCCCAATAAATGAATGAAATTGTTTTTTTTGCTTTAGAAATCATTGTAAAGAATAAATCAAAGTTCATTTTATCAATTATTTTATTATTTTTTGCTAATTTTGACGATTATTTTGGCTTATTTTTTTGTCCATTTTTTTTATATTTTTAGTTCATTTTTGTATGTTATGTTCATTTTTGTTGACTATTTTGTTTACTTTTGTAATCCATTGTGTTAATTACTTTTTTCCATTTTTGCATTTTATTATTTTGCTATTTTTATTGTAATTTATTTAAACAATTTTTTAGTTTAAAAAAAATATTTTATTTTTGTTATTTTGTAAATTGTTCATAATTTTTTTTCATTATTCTGATTGCTTTGTCCTGAGTTTTAATTTTGTTCATTATTTTATAAGTTTTTCAATTTAGTTCATTTTCATCCATTGAATATTATCTTTAAAAGTGATAACTAATTCTCAAATCTGACACTCAAAGGTCTTAAAAATCGCAATAAATAAATGATATTGTTATATTTTATTGTTACAGTTTATTTACTTTGGCAGTCATTGTAAACAGTTGATCAAAATTCTTTTAAACAATTTTATTATTTTTGCAAATTGTAATGATTATTTTGTCCTATTTTGTCTGTTTTTCTTCTTTAGTTTGTTCATTTTGTATCTTATTATGTTCATTTGTTCATTTTCATCCATTGTGGTGATTACTTTTGAATTTCTTTTCATTTTTGCATTTTAATACTTTGTTATTTTTCATTTTAGCTTATTTTGACAAATATTTTCTTTATTTTTGTCGTTTATTTTGTCAATTTTTCTGAGTTTTTTGAATTTCCTTAATAATTACCTTGTCCCGTGTTTTAATTTTGTTCATTATTTTGTTAATTTTTTATTTCCCTTTTTTTTGTTGATAATGTCATTCATTTTTTTTCATTTTTAAGTTTGTTTTGACAATTATTTTGTTATTTTTTGTACATTTTGATTATTGTTTAATTCATTTTTACGCATTTTGAGGATTTTGTTAATTTTTCTTCATTTTAAGTTAATTTTGACAATTATTTTTCTGCATTCGATGATTATTTCATTCACAGATTATTTCTTTTCATTTTAGGGATACTCACTATTTCTATATTATTATGTCATTATTTTACTGGTCCAGCCTATTTGAGATCATATTGGTCTGACTGTGACATCCCCGGCTTAGATGTTTGTGTTTTTGTTTTTTTTCGTGGATGTTAAGGTGCGTGACGGAGCCATGAACTGCCTCGTAGAAATCTACCGACATGTGGGTGAACGAGTCCGGATGGACCTGGGGAAGAAAGGCCTGCCTCAGTCACGGTGCGTTCACGTGCTCATAAATGGATGTGTGTAATTGTGTATTTTATTCACTCACCGTTGCGCTGTCTTATCTCTGTCCCTTCTGCCGTTTCAGGTTAAACGTCATCTTCAGCAGATTCGACGAGGTGCAGAGGTCAGGGAACATGGTGCTGTCGCCGGTGTCAGGTAAGATCTACCTGTTGACTCTACAAACGCATGACTGTTTCACAAGAACGCACATCAGCTAATTTATTAACCTTTTTAAGACGATTGTGTCTCCGGCATGTTTACATCCACTGTTATTTAAATAACTGTAACTCCTGAACCGTTAAAATCCAAACGTCAACTTTTAGCTGAGATTGGGTTCTTTCTATTGGTCTATAACAAATTAAGGTAGAGGTCTGCATTGGCTGAGGGGGAGGGGTGGAAGTGGGCAGAGCATAGAGCAGCAGTGTGCAGTTGGTGAGAGAGAGATGGAAGATTTGTATTACTTTTGGCAGCATTTTAGTGAGGTTTTAGTGGTGAATTCTGTAAATAATTGTATATAATAGTGATAGTGCTGTTTTGGAGTTTTCTACTAGTGGGTTTTGACGTGTTTTTGTTGACTTTTGTTGTTGTTTTTCTTCTGTTTTCTCTGTATGTTTGTGGTTTGTGTAGTTGATTGATAGTTGTATTTTATCTGTAAAATATTCTATAAATGTCTGTATATTTCTACATATATGTAAATCTATGTGCAGATCTATCCAGGACATACAGAGATACAGTGTCTGTATTTGAATCAGATGATGGATGTTTTTGTCAGTGAAATGAGGGGCTCTGTCTACAACTAGACAGAAAGTGAACACAGACTATCACACAGGATCAAAATGACTAGAAAGAACCAAAAATAAGAAGAACATGGACACACAATGATCTAGACAAACTACAATGTATGAACACATGGAAAAGAGTTAAAATTAATTTCTATAATCCCATAAAGTTTTATTATGCACATTTACAGTTGTTTTTCATAACCAATATAAAATTTCAAGTCTTTTTTTTGGCTGTAACACACTGTTTTAAGCTTTTATTACATATAATAATGATAATCAATAGACACATATTGAAAGTTTAGTTCTTGAAAAAGGGTGCAAAAGACAAAGGCAAAAAAGACATTTTCTGACACTTTTATTGCAAAAACAACACAAAGAAATCTCGGCCTTTTATAACAGTAGTAACTAAAATGAGCTGATACTCATTTTAAGTCCTGACAGATTGTTTTTGCCTGTTTTTGTTTCTGTTCTGAGCCATAATGGATGGATTGTTATCACAAAGAATGAATTTAGTCCTAATATGAAGAAGAAAATATCCACCTAATTTAAATGCATCATATGAAATTAATCTAAGATATGAAATGTGGTTTTTTACGAGTGTAAAAGGGTGGGATTTCCCAACAGCTCCAACAAAGGAACTGTTTATAACCTGGAAGAGACATTAGTCGGAGGATTTTCTGCACTGGTTGTTCTTGCCAACAAGTACTGATTTATCTGATTCGTCTCATTTATCTGATTCGTCTGTGCTGAAAACAAGCCTCTGATGAGTAGATGAGGATCTCCAAACGTGTCATAAATATTCCTCTGTGAACATGACGTGATCGGATACCACCTGCAGCTCTGTCCGTTTAACACTGGAAACGGACAGAAACGCAGCTGAAAGATAAAACCAAACCGTCAAATTCAGCCCAAATCAATTTGTTGAGCTTTTATTGTTGTAAATATCAGGAGCATTAGTCACTTCAGATGGTAGTGGATGGATTTAGAATGAACAGGAATCCAAGAGGAGAAGATGGGGCGTTTATATGGAGCTTCTTTGAGACAATGTCGACAAAGTTGGTTCAGTTTTGAGAAATTTTGGTTTTTGGATGTTTGAGAAATTTTTCCGTCTAATGGTCCATATGTTGATGGTTTATAATATGTAAATGGTTCCAGATATCAATATAGTTCCTATTGATTACTGATAGAAGTCATATATGGACTTTGATTGAATTAGTTGAGTTCTCCTCCAGTCAAAGTACCACCCACTTCTATTGGAGATTGATCTGCATCCAGACCACAGGACTGGAACATAGAACAGAACCTGACAACCTCACACATTCAACTGGTACTGATTCACATAGAACAGGACACTGACATACAGGGACAGTGGAACTGTTTTTTCATTGCTGAAATTGTTTCTAAAGATGTAAAAATGGCCTCAAAGTGTAAGTGTAGACCAGTGGTTCTCAATCTTTTTCTCTCAGGCCCCCCTTTGGAGGACGATAAATCCCCAGGCCCCACTCAACCCCAACAACATTGTAACAGTGGTGCAATTATAACTTTAATTGAAAGAAACATCAATGTAATACTTATATATAATACAACAATACTTTTTGCTTTTCCTTGAATCATTTTTTGTTCAAATTAAAAATAACTTTGATTTTTGCTTGAACAATACAAATAAACTCAACCAGACTGCTCCCTGAGACAATATTTTTCCAAATAAAAATAGGAAATGCTCAATTATTTTACAACTATGACAATAAAGGCACTTTTTTTTAGAACAACAAACACATTTTGGTAACAAAGATGAACATATTAACCATATCAGTAGCTGCAATGAACTGCACTACACATCTCAGAACATTAGAGTGCAAACTGTACAAACTGTGCAAAAACAGAAACATTGCACATTTGTCTTTTTCAGTCAAATCCTTGTCCATTCTCCAAACCTAAACTCTTTGTCTAGTCTAGTGACAGATCACCATGGCAGTAGATTTGTTTGTTGTACGTTCCTAAAATGAGTCCAGGGTGCTCCACCGCTAAAACATTAGTTCCACCTGCTACATGTTCTAACCTGAAGGAAAAAACCAAACACCCACGAGTGATCCCATGACCCCCCCCCCCCCGGCAAGCCTTCACGTCTGCCCCAGGGGGCCCGCCCCACAGTTTGAGAAACACTGGTGTAGGTGAAGTATTGGCGTCCTTCTGTAGATGTTTAAATTGTGTGATGCTTTATGCAGTGGTCAAATATTTGTGTTGAACTGACAGTTGCCGTCGCTGTGGTCACGAGGATCAGCTTTCATCTCAAAGGGCCCCCGGCTTAGAAGACGAGACCCCCATCCTGTGAGGAAACAAACCCGGTCCATCACAGAGACAATCTGACACGAGGGGTGGAGCTTCAGAGACTGTTTATGTCTGTGGATTTACTGTGGATGTCACCTGAGTGGGAGTGGGCTGGTAAAACCGAAGCCTCACACTTATTGACCTGGAATCAAAGGGACATGGGAGATTTTAACATGACAAATGGAGCATGAAGGCTTAAAGAGCAGAGCAGGAGGTAAAGACCCAGTCTTTGTGGGTCTGCCTAAAATGTACATGCACGAAGAACTGCTAGAAATCCATAATCTATCAGTATTTTTTCTGCTTTTTTTCTGTGTAAATCTCTTAAATAACGTCAGCTCTGCACAAAACAAAATAAACAGTGTAATAGTTTTCAGGATTTTAACCTTTTAAATACCAGTTTGCATACAGCATGCCACTTGTTTTATTAAAAAACAACAGAAAATATGAGATATTTTCCATGTAATACATGGTATTTCAGCATGGTGGATATGTCAAAGATGAACAACAACACTGATTTCATTGCATTCATAGATTTTGTTCGGAAAAAAATGTCTCATTGACTTCACATAGAAACAAATTTTTTAATCTCACTTAGAAATTATTAATACGATGAAATCATTTTTACTGAGGATCTTTAAAATCCTGAAAATCTTTGAAGATTTTGTAGTTTTGATCACAGCTGAAGTGGTTTAAGAGATTCATGCCAAAAAAAATATTGATGTGTGATGATTTTATTGCAGTTTTTTGCATAATTGTTGTGTATAATAGACCTGTAGGAGTAACAGATAAAATATATTGATATCAGGAAACATTCAATATAACTTCATTCTATAAGCTGTAACACAGACAGAATGATCAGCAAACTAACACAGAAAAATGAGCAAAAATGTCCTGAGTTGTGTCTCTCAGGTTACAGGAGTGTTTATTCATGCTGCTGCTGCTGCTGCTGCTGCTGAGTCAGGAGGATGAGAATCTCTGAGTGAATAGAAGGTTCTGTTGAGCAGCCTGGGGCTCTTATTTTGTAGGAGTCCTATCAGCTGTTGTCCCTGAAGTCACATGACCAGATTTTAGTGGGAGGGAGGAGGCAGTGCTCTGAGTTTTTTGAGTTCCCCTCTGGTAGATCCACAGGCCAAGGCGTCCTCTCGCCGGACGCTGCAGGTAAACACACTTCTGCTGTGGTGCAGCTTTCACCCATCTCATGTTGTGTATCTGTTTGGACCTCTGTGCGCATGGACGGATGAATGTGTGTTGTTACGGATGTTTGGGAACCGTTAAAGTCATAGTCAGTGGCAGATTGTGCAGCTCTACTCTGATTTTTCCTAATGTTATTGTCTGCTTCAGTCACACTTTAGAAAACTGGACTAATTTTTGTTTGTTTTGAGTTAGATTAAGTATATCTGAACTTGGTTACCATGGAAACGTGTTCTTTCAGACTCCCGTGGTCCTGGTCGGGTTAGTTTTAAGGCTGATTTCTCCTTTGATGTTTTGTTAAAGGTGCCTGCAGTATTTTATTATTGATTTCCTCATTCTGCTGATATGGACCCTGATGTGGGTTAACGTGAAATATAAGATGTTCTGGAAAGTCAGACAAAAATGACACAGTACGAGCTGACAAAAGACATTTTTACAAGGTACACAGAAACTGATGGAACAGGATAAATGTTATGTCACTTCAAGTTCGAACAACAAGAAAAGAAATGTATAGAAATACGTGAGATACAGCGAAATCATTACAAACTACTGCTCGGATTCATCATATTGTATATGTGTCTTCCTTGGGACAGTGTCTACAAAGTTTGTTCGCAGTTTTGAGAAATTTAGATTTTTGAATTTTTTACAATTTTTTTAATTTTCTAAATGTTCCTTTCCTTCTAATGGTCCATATGTTGATGGTTTATAACATGAAAATGGTTAAAGATATCAATATAGTTACTATTGATCACTGATAGGAAGTCATATATGGACTTTCATTTGGGACCATGACCTTTGACCTTTTGTGACCTTGAAGGGTCAAACTCTAGATTTCAACAATATTCTGATCTGAAACTAGTGGTTGGATTCATTTCAATTTTTTTATGTAGCTTCTTTCAACTTTACTTTTGTCACATCTCACTTCAGAAGAAAAAATCTACCATTAAACTTTCAAGAAATATTGATGTTTCTAAACTATATGGACATAAATATTGGGACACATCATGTCTACAGCTGTAAGATGTCCTGTTCATGAGTTGAGTCACATATGGACTTTTATTTAATTCGTTGAGTGATCCTCCAGTGAAAATACCACCCACTTAATTTTTTTCTACATACATGTAGGTCAGACTGCCTTCATGGATGCTGCTAGCTTTGTGCAGAGGTGTGTCGTCAGTCTTATCAGCTCTTATGAACACTGTTCAGAGGGTGCATTCACACCCGTTGACTGTCCATTTGGCTGTGTGTTTTTGTGTCGACGGTTTGCTAAACGGCGACGAGGGCAGGTACCCGCTGCCAGCAGGACTTGGGTTGCACAGTCGGAAACCTCCTGAATAATGAACGCCGTGCAAAAAGACACAAGGAGAGGACACAATGCTGCAGTGTGTCTCTGAGGTGCTGAGGTAAACACAGCGGAGCAGTTACAGAGGCCTGATTGTGTGTGTTATAATGCACCCAGAACCTGCTGTGTACATGTTGAAGTTTGTGTAGATACCGTAATGGCTTCAGTCTCTGCAAAACACAAGATGCCATGGAAAGGACAAGAGGAAACTCTCCACTGAAACAGGAAACGTAGTCAGGAAGTGTGACACAAAAACCTAAAAATGGGACAAAACACAACTCGTCTTAAGAATTTAATGAGCTCGGAAGATAACAAGAACAATGAACATTATTTTTATTTTAGAAGCTGCTCCTAAGTTTTATTTACTGGATTTATTTGCTGAAAATAGCTAGGTTTCCATTTAATAGAATAGAACAGTCTTTTGTCATTGTGCTACTCCGGTCAGTGCAATAATATGAATAAAAAACCAATATGTAGGAAAATAAGAATAGAGCAGTTGGAGGCGGAGCAAAAAAACGTGCGTGTGATGTCACTGCTGCAGCACATGAAGACTGAGCGACTGTTAAAATAAGTGTCTTTGAGTTTTATTTTTTAACCCTTGGTTGGTCACGTGGCCTATTCAAACATGAATGGTCACGTGGGGTGTATGCACACCCCAATGCTA
>JAPQRQ010000013.1:457734-468888 GCA_037367365.1 Apogon talboti | reverse complement strand
ACGTATTGATCTGTGATAGATGCGTTGATCTGTGATAGACGTATTGATCTGTGATAGACGTATTGATCTGTGATAGATGCATTGATATGTGATAGACGTATGGATCTGTGATAGGTGCGTTAATCTGTGATAGATGTATGGATCTGTGATAGATGCGTTGATCTGTGATAGACGTATGAATCTGTCATAGATGTATTGATGTGTAATAGACGTATGGATCTGTGATAGGTGCGTTAATCTGTGATAGATGTATGGATCTGTGATAGATGCGTTGATCTATGATAGACGTATGAATCTGTCATAGATGTATTGATGTGTAATAGATGTATGGATCTGTGACAAACATATGGATCTGTGATAGATGTATGGATCTGTGATAGATGCATTGATCTGTGATAGAAGTATTGATCTGTGATAGATGTGTTGATCTGCGATAGACGTATTGATCTGTGATAGATGTATGGATCTGTGATAGGTGTATTGATCTGTGATAGATATATAGATCTGTGATAGACGTATTGATCTGTGATAGATGTATGGATCTATGATAGACGTATGGATCAGTAATAGATGCGTTGATCTGTGATCAACGTATTGATCTGTGATAGACGTATTGATGTGTGACAGATTTATGGATCTGTGATAGATGTATGAATCTGTGATAGGTGTGTGGATCTGTGATAGATGTATTGATCTGTGATAGATGCGTTAGTGTCTAACCATGCGCTGTCAGCTGTGTGTGTCCTTTGATCATCCATCCGACTGACTCCATCACCGTTCTGAATGCAGACTCACATTCCGCCCTTCTCGTCAGCTCAGCGGCCAATCGCAGCAGACTGTCCACCACTGACGGCAGGAACAGCCTATGGAAGGCCTCGGAGTATTGTCCAGGCTCCACCCCAACACAACAGGAGCTGGAAGAGAGTCAAGATGTCACCCACTCATTTTTGGCGGGAATCACTATAGTAACGACCCATTCCTCTGTGCCTCATACCTGATGAGCTGGGCGAGCATGGCCATGGCACTCCAGTTGCCCCTCCGCATTCTGGGATGGAGACAGCGGACGCAATGGTTCAGAACTCCGCTCTGATACAAGAGAGACTTCAGACGGGTCAAAGCGGAGCTGTCAGGCTGGACCGCCACCATTTTGAGGATGTCTGAGACCAAAAAGACACTATTAAAGAAATGTCCCCATTTATACGACAAAAGGAGAATTGATTGTCAAATACAGAGGAACCTCGCAGTACAAATTTAATTTGTTCCATGACCATGCTTGTTTTGAGAATAACTTTTACAAATGAATTTTCCCAATTGAAATGAACTGAAATATAATTAATTTGTTCCACCCAAAAAACATCCAAATATCCTTTTTAAGAGTTTTTCAAACAGAAGAAGTGCAGTTACAAAGAAAATAACAATTATAAAAACAAATAAACTGGTTTTAACTTATTTACCTTGAAGATGAGACAATCTGTACATGAAGAGGAGGAGGGGGGGGGGCGGGTTATTCTTTGAAGGAGAATCTCCTTCCAGTAAAACATCAGGTAGAATTTCTGCCGTTTTGTCTCTCTCTTCACTTCATTTGTTCTTTCTATTCTCCCTTTAATCACTGTCTGCACTTGCAGGTGGTTTCATTATAAACCTATCCAGAGAATTGTACTCTGTTCTGCTTTTTAAACTGTTGTGAAAATGCTCCAGACAATTGTCATTAAATAAGCAGCTACACCACCTCAACTTCATTTGGCTGGATGATTTTTTTCAAATAAATCTGAAACCTTGGTCCACTTTGGCAACACTTCTTTTAATTTACCCAAATAGTAAAATTAAATGTAAATGTTCATATTTTGAAAATTTCCCATCACAAAAAATGTGAATAACTTGAAAAAATATGAAAAACCTGAAATGTCTTAAGAAAAATCTGTGTAATTTTACCAATATTCTGCCTGTTACTAAATGTTGTGTATATTTGTAGATCCACTGTGATCTTTAAATTACAATGTACATGTGTAAATGATAAACTGAGGCAGAATATTGTTAAATTGAACGTATTGTTCTTAAGAAACTTTAGGCTGTTTCTTGTAAATGTTATTCACATTTTTAAAAAACATGTTTTGTAGATTTTATTATTTAATCTAACACAGATAGGTTTGAAGATAGAAGTTTGTAGTTATCATTATTTCTAGGTTTATTGCATTATTATTGTTTTTTACTGGTTTAGTTTTGGAGAATGTGACCCTCAACTATAATGAATCTAATATGAGGAAAATAAGAAAAAACGTTATAAATCTACAAAATATTAAATAAAATGCTAAACTATCTTATAACTTAAAGTCTCATTTGCTCAATGTTCAAAACAGGACAATTTCCAGAGAAAACCCACGGTCTCACCTAAAAGAATCCTATTTAAAGTGTAAATCTGTTGTTTCCTCACTCCCTCACCGTTTAGGCCGGAGTTCACCACACTGAGTCTCTGCTCTGGGTTCAGGTCTTCATCCTCCAGCTGCCCCTTCAGCTCCGCCACCAGACTCTCGACATCCACCGGCTCCATCCGAACTTTAACCCCGCAGAACGTCCCGGTTCGATGGCCAACAGCGCGTCAACCTGCCGGTGTAGCTGCTAGCATGCTATCGCTGGCAGACTCAGCAAACCGAGGCTGCGTGGGCTCAGGGTGTCCGTTAAGGCGCGTCTGGTGGCGGTGACCGGACTCAATGGGCCGTAACCCTCAGGTTATTTCGACAAAATCGGTAAAAGACGAGTTAAAGCGACGATGAACGCAGGCTCCTTTAGCTCTGACAGTTAACTTAGCGTTAGCACCGCGCGCGCAAGCAGACGCTCCACTGTTTCTACGGTAACGTGACGTAACGACGTCATGGCGCGGCGGACGACTCTGCACCAAAACGTGGAGCAAGGGAATGAATGAATGAATAAATAAATAAATAATAAAAACCATACATGAAAGTAAACAAATGCGATTAAAATATTTTAAAAAGACGAAAGATTCATAAATAAATAAACCCATACAAGAAAATGGATTGATTTAAATTAATGAAAAATAAAGAATAACAAAACAAGTAAATAAAGGAAAAAAATAGGGTGATATCAGGTAAAATGAACCATCAGGTAAAATGAGCCATTTAAGGTTTGGGCCTCCCAGCTCTTTAAATTTTAAGAGCCAATGAATGCAAATGATTTCAAATTGTGGCCACATCTGTACTTGACAAAAAAGAATTGATTTGATTGGTCTGTGTTTGCTGTGGTGGGTGTGGCAATGCCTGACATCCAGCCTGCTGAGAAGAACTGCAAGGAAAGTGGCAGATAAATATGACTTGAAAATGATAAGGCTGATAAATCAATAGAAAATAGGTGTATATATATAAAAAAGATGCATCATATGTGTTGTGATTGCCTGCATGAGATATAATGTAACATTTTAGCTTATCTAAGTTTTTTTTTAATGAAAAAAACATTTTTGATGGTGGCTCATGTGTGAGAGCATATCTTACATGACTTGCATGCAGCTGGCCTTCCATATGCATCACTGAACCAGATTAGGGGTTGGTTGTGCAGGGTACACAACCCAGGGCTTGGGAAGTCCTGTCAGCTGTAAAACAATGCAGAACTCAACACACTAATGGTCATGCAGTAGGTCCAGGATTAGGAGAACTTGCTCTGCATGCTTGGTCTTGAGGGCATTCCATCTAATCTCTGGAACTGTGATGAGTCTGGTCTCCAAGACCAATTTACATGAGCTAAGGTGGTCGGGCAGGTTAGACACCCATGCATGGAGGTGTGATCAGTGGAGAAGAGCAAAACACCCTGGGACCAAGAGGAAGGAAATGGACCAGGCAGAAGCTGCCAAAGTCTGAGTTTTTTTTTTGTTTTGTTTGTGACAACGATGGCTTTGTCTGTCAGGACTGCCTGTAAAAATCAGTCCCTGTGCAGACCAGTGGAGGTGGAGCCCCGCCACCTCACATCCACATACACAATGTTATTCGACAATTCAGTTCAGTATAAAGTTATTATGAATTACTAAGGTATGATAATATGTTAATATAATGTGTCATCTGTGTTTTAACATTAAAGTTAATCTGATTGTTTCATCAAAAATTACTCTTGTGCTTCACAGCTTCAGTGGCTCATTTTAGCTGAAGACAGCTCATCTGAAAAATGTGGGACAGCTGATGTTTCAAAAGTTATAGGACCTGAACAATTATATTTTATTTCATCAATTCTTCACAAAACTATTTAATACCTTCCTTATTTCCTACAAAAACATAATTCAGTGAAATACATTGCTTTTTAAAATTTTTCTAAGCGATAAACCAAAAAGGTTAACCAGTTTAGCTGATATCATCCTAAAATGAATAATAAACACAAAAAATAATTTAATAAATAAATACAAATAAAAAACAAAAACTATGCAAGAAAAAAACCGAATTGAATTAAATCAATCAAAAATAAAAATAGGAAGAAAACAAAGTAAAACAAATGACATGAATAATAAAAAAATACAAATAAATACACAAAAACTATATAAACATATGGAATGAATAAAAAATAAGAAAAACAAACAAATAAATAAAAAGTATACATGAAAATAAACGGATGGAATTATATTAATTTGAAAACAAGCATAAGAAAAATTTTAATAGTAATTTAACCCTAAATGTAAAAATATAGGAAAATATATCAATATAGCCTAAGTGTTAATAGGCAATGAATAAAGAAATACATCAATAAGTAAATGAATAAATAAAGCCTTTCTTATTTACAACATATTTGATTTTCATGCTTAGTTATTATAAAAGTTATTAAAATGATCTTCACAGATCCATTTATCAGCTCATTGTGTTTTTTTAATAGACTATACATCTATTTTACTTTTCTCATGTACAGACTGTTTTATATTCACGTTTATTTGTCTTGAAGTAACTGAAGCCACATGAAAATGAGTGGTTTCAAGGCTGTTGTTCCTCCTGTGGCCTGACGGTGGCGCTGCGGTTTAATCCGTCCCATCCGAGACAGCTGTACCAGTTGTAATTTTATTAATGTCTTTTAACAACTACATTCGCTTCAGTTTCATTTTACTCAGAAATGACAAAATCAGGTTCACATTAAAGCAACTGTAGAAGGTGAAACCGGTCAGTTCAATCGGCCGGTGTTAAGACAGCCGACTTGGAACTGGTGCGGACCAGGGGAATCCGACTGTTTAATTAAAACAATGGTCGCAGACTTGGTCATGGACTTGGAGGACTTGGACTTGAACTCGGACGAGGAACTATACGACAGTCGACTTCATGGGGGATTCTAGGTCAGTTTGGACGTTTCCATGTCATGTCACTGTAAAATCTCCATCTTTATAAAGTGTTTACATGAAACCAGAACCACACTGGGTCATTAAGGTCTACATGGGACAAAAACCGCATCATCAGCCCACGTGGTGGTCTTCCTGTTGGGTTTAGTGTTCAGGTCGAGGAGTTTTTTGTGCATATGGACCTGGTTCGTCTAGGCCGGACCGAACCTGCAATGGGTTCAAGACTCATGAACTAAACCATTTTCGCAAAGTTGTGTGAGTTTTGGAGAAGGTTCGACCCATTTAGAGGATAATGATGATACTGGACGAGGTTCTAGACCCGGTTTGGACCTGGTATGGACCCTGTCATACCAGGTTTAGACCTGTTTCGGACCCTGTCTTGACCCGGTTTAGACCTGTTATGGACACTGTCTTGGCCTGGTCTGGACCTGGTCTAGACCTGATTTGGACCTGGTGTGGACCCTGTCTTAACATGGTTTGGACCGGGTTTGGACCTGGTCTAGACCGGGCATGGACCTGGCGTTGACCCGGTCCGGACCTGTTCTGGACCCTGACTTAACCCGTTTTAGACCTGGTTCGGACCCGGTCTTAACCCGGTCCAGGCACTAGGTACGACCCGCGGTGTGACCGCTGACACGCGGTCCGTGGAACCGGGAGGGCGGGGTGTGCGTTAATCAGCGCAGCAGCTGCAGCAGCCCTCGTGCACAGCGCCCCTCGGTCCACGGTGCGCCTGCGTGCTGGAACACACACCGACCGACCGACCGTCCGTGCGTCCGTCCGCTGCCCGAGGCCGGCGGGAGGAGAGCCACACCGACCGGGGGCCGCTGGAGGAGCCGAGCCGAGCCGAGCGGAGCCGAGCTAACGGGACCGGGAACGGTGACGTGATGTGATGCGATACCGCACGGGATCACGGTAACGTAAGAGCAGCAGCAGCGGCAGGAGCGGCGGAAGCGGCGGAGGAGGCGGAGGAGCGTCGAAGCTGAAGCCGAGGAGGATGCAGCACTGATCGGATCCGACACCGCAGCCTGCACCGCTACGCCTGCCGCGGGGATGGACGGGTAAAGGGCAGGGAGGAGGAGGAGGAGGACGGACGGAGCACCGGACCGACCGACGGACGCAGCAGAACGGAGGAGAGAGCGCGAGCAACGGGAGGAGGGGACGGAGGGAGGCGCGAGGAGGGGAGCGAGGCGGCGGAGGGAGGATGAATCCGGCGGATGGAGGAGGAGAAGCGGGCCCGGACGGCCTGGCCGCGGCGGGTACGGCCTCGGGGGGTCCGTGTGTGTTCATGTGTGCGTGTGTGCGCGGTCATGTGTGTAGTGGGAGCTGCTGTCGCCATGATGCCTCCACATCCGCCCATTGACTCTGAAAATGTGTGTGATGGGGGTGGAGGGTCCTGCCAAGGAGGATTGTGGGAAGGCCTGCTGCTCCGTGGGTGTGATGTAATGTGTGAATGTAGAAGGGCCGTTAATTGTACCTTAACCCGCTTTCTGATTGGCCCGCACACGTCAATTAGAACGATTCTGGTGTAAATATCCCGGTCCGAGATGAGGCTGGTAACCATGGCAACAGCGCTGGTCCTCGAGGCCCGGTACTAGTCGGTAGTACTAGTCAACGGCCGAGCGACTGGAGATGTTTCAGTGATCAATGGTCCAGGAGTTGATGGTTCTGGCCAATCCCACCCATTTTCACACTAATTAAAGCATTGGTGGATGTTCTGGATGTGAATTCTGGTGTTAATGTCAAACAGAACAAACCAGGGTTTATGATTCTGGATGGTCACATTCACACTGTAAATGTAATGTAAATTCAGTGTATGGATACTGAGGAATAATATCATATAAAACAATCAAATAGAATACGACTATGTTAAAACAGCCAGTTCATATCTCACCAGGTCCTAGGCAGGTATGTATCACTTTTAACAGGCAATGATGGTGAATAACTGAGTAGTACAACCATTCTGTCAGAAATCAACTCATAACCAACATGGTTTCATGGGTAGAGATAACATTTAAGTTTAGTTTACTGTAAATGTGCTGATTTTGCTAGTTCTGTTTCTATGAGCTTTTCTATGACTGGGCACTTCACACACGTTAAATAATAATACTAATAATTAAATTACAGTAAGACAAATAACAGAGATGGTGAATACGTTCTACCTTATGGAGTCTACTGTGAAGAAATTTATTGAGGCTTTTATTGCGAAAGAATCAAGGTCATAGAGTGAAGGAACTAAATGGGGGTTTACTGTGAAGAAGTTCCAGGCTTTTTTGAAGGATTTGAAGTTTTTTATGATGAAAGTTTTAGACTTTCACTGAAAAGAGTTTGGAGGCTTTTACTCTGAAAACTTAGGAGGCTTCTACTCTGGAGTATTAGGCTTTTACTGTGAAGGGTTTGGAGGCTTTCAGCGCTCTGCAGGTGACTGATTGTCAGTTGGTTTTATTTTTGCTGTATGACTGTGGACAGTAGGCGGTGTACGTGTCCCTGTTGGAGCCTTGTGACCTGGATGCTCCTCTGAAGGTTTTTCATTCAGTTTTTCTGGACCGTGGACTGAGACACAGGGTTTTATTCCACTCATCGGGGTGGATATCCCTCCTCCATCAGATGGACATCTGATTCAGGATCAGTCAGCCTGATGGACAGCTGATTGTGGATCAGTCAAACACCTAATTGACTGTTGTGAGTAGATGAACGACCCATCAGCCACTGCAGCCTATAATTCAGGCCTCATCAAACACTGTGGTTTGTAAAATATCCCAGTCTTTATTAAATAACGTTTTCAATGTTATTTAAAGGAAAACTCAAACATTCTGGTTTGTTTCTAGTTTGACTGGCTTTGTTTTGTGTTATTTGTGCCACTGTCTCCTGATTGGCCAACTACCCAGCAACAGCGCACAGCTCCTGTAAACCCTGCCCCACGCCAAAAACAAACAGCAGAAAAACAATCATACTTCTGTTTGTAGTTGTTTGTGTTAAAATTGGCAATTTAAAAAAAAAATATTGAAAAACGAATAAATGGGAGTTTAACTTTGACACGTTTTTCATTAGAAAAGTAATTCAGTTTTAACTAGTAACTGAGACAGTGGTTTGTTAAATATTGAACAAAGGAACAAGTTTTTCTTCTCGTGAGGGTGAAACAACATTTACAGGGATTTGGAAGCTGTTAGTGGAGCTTTTATTGTGAAAGGACTTGTGGGGCTTTATTGTGAAGGATTCAGAGGCTTTTACTGGAAGTTTTATTGTGAAGGGTTTGGAGTAGGACTACACGATATATTGTGTATACATCATCATCGCAATGTGCACATGTGCCATAGTCACATCACAGATCTCACAATGTTTTTTCCCCTGCTAACGTAGAGAAGAGCTCAAACTCATACATGTCATACTACAACCTTTTTGCCCCGTCGACTTTCTCTAAGAAAACAACTTTCGGATGTGTTTGCTAGTGTGACCCCATATGAGAAAACATCTAAAAGGCAGACCGAAATCACTGCAGCCATAACGTTTCACTTCGCCAAAGATATGGTGCCAGTCAACACTGTTACTAACGACGGTTTCAAGAAGATGGTCCACACACTCGACAAATGATACGTCATATATGGAGATTATTTTGTTTCTTTATCAATCAATCATAGTTCATCAGTGAAAACTTTCAGCTGAAAACTTGCTTTTTGCAAACAGCGTTTTTCCTGGAAAATCACAGCTGTGTTAACATCGCAACAGGTATACTACATTGTTATTATAAAAACAAAACTATAAATAAAAGCTAAGAATGTAATTACAAGGGGACATTCTAAAATGCTTAACGAAAAAAAGCTTAATGTAGCTTAATGTCTGAGAACAGCGATCAATCATTACCAAAGTTTGTGTGGACATCTCTAGTCACGTCCACTCCAACATACTTAATGTGGAAAGCATCCCTAATATTGGGGTTTTCGTTTTGATGTTTGGAGAAGTATAAGTGGGTGTAAAAGAGTGAAGTGAAATTCCCTACTGCAAAGTATAACCAATACAATCACAGTGAATGCGTTTTTTGTACTATTCACACCTTGTTTAATATATTGCAATATATGTCGCAAAAGACAACATTGCTGCAATATAAGTTTTTGTCAGTATCACCCAGCTCTAGTTTGGAGGCTTTCACTGGGGCTTTTTTTGTGAAAGGTTTGGAGGCTCTCACTTGGGCTTTTATTGTGAAGGGTTTGGAGGCTTTCACTGGGATCTTTTATTATGAGGGGTTTGGAGGCTTTCACTGGGACCTTTTATTATGAAGGATTTTGAGGCTTTTACTGGAGCTTTTATTGTGAAGGGTTTGGAGGCTTTCACTGGGGCTTTTATTGTGAAAGGTTTGGAGACTTTTACTGGAGCTTTTATTGTGAAGGGTTTGGAGGCTTTCACTAGGGCTTTTTGTGAAGGGTTTGGAGGCTTTCACTGTGGCTTTTATTGTGAAGGGTTTGGAGGCTTTCACTGGGGCTTTTATTGTGAAGGGTTTGGAGACTTTTACCGGAGCTTTTATTGTGAAGGGTTTGGGGTTTTTTACTGGGGTGTTCAATGTGATAGTACAGAATGAGGATGGTGTTAGTTCAGGACCCACTTTGAGCCTATGAATCAGCACTAGCACCAGTCCACATCCAGGACCAGAACAGGACATCCAAATTGCAGAGCTTAGGGCTGTGTTAGATTACAACATACAGAAAATTGGTTCATGATGTAACCACGACGACACTTTTCAGCTGCAACAGTGTAGCAATGTATGGAATTTTCTAAAGCTTTGATAGGGGTCTGCACAGAAACTGCAGCTGACTGGTCAGAAATTTGAACATACAGCCAAACAGAAAACTGTAGCAGCAGCTGAGGCTTGTGGGTGTTGTAGTATTTAGACAGATTAGACAACAACACATCCATGCCGGAGACTAAACCATTAAAACGTCTGTTGTTAAACTGAATAATGTTTTTTATGAGAAAAACTGAAGGTGTTTTCCTGTATGTTCCGGGTTCAGGTTCCGGTAAAACCGAGTCCGTCCGGGCGGTCGACGTCCTCACGGTGCTCAGAGAGAAAGTGGCCTTCGTGTCAGGTAACGGTACATTTACACCTGTCTGTGCACATCATGTGACCCTGTGTATAACCAACTGTGTTTCATTTCAAGGTGGGCGTGACAAACGAGGCGGACCAATTCTGACCTTCCCTGCCAGGACCAATCATGATCGAATAAAACAGGAAGACCTCAGCCGATTGGTCACGTACCTGTCGACCATACCCAGGTACGGCCGACTCGGGCTTAAGGGGAATCTGTATAAACTCTGCAGCTGAAAAGCATAGAATGTGAGACTTTTTTCACAACTTGGTGCTGCTACTCTTCCTGTATTTCATGTTGTACTTTATCTACTCTGTCAGAACAAGTTTTACTCAACAGAGGAGTGAAATATCGCTCATGTGAAGTACAGTCACATAACAGCCAACATCTCTGATTTGGTCCTGAAGATCAACGAGTTTGGTCACTTATGATTAAATCCAAAGCGCCTCCTTTTGCTGACGCTAACCGAGTGTCTGTGCATGGCAGTGAGGATGTCCGTGCCCGAGGCTTCACCGTGGTGGTCGACATGCGTGGCAGTAAGTGGGACAGCGTGAAGCCGGTTCTGAGGACGTTACAGGAGTCGTTTTCCTCCAACATCCACACAGCGCTGCTCATCAAACCAGACACATTCTGGCAGAAACACAAGACCAACCTGGGCAGCGCCAAGCTCAGCTTTGAGGTACGGCCGCCGGAATACTGCCGTACTACCACTGTAATACTGTAGTACTACCATTATAATACTGCAGTACTACCATTATAATACTG
>JAPQRQ010000013.1:441871-452324 GCA_037367365.1 Apogon talboti | reverse complement strand
CCTGGTTCAATTAATGATCAGCTCATCACCAAGCTCTGCAGAAGCCTGATAACAACGTAATGGCGTCCAGGTGTGCTAGAAGAGGGAAATATCTAAAACATGCAGGACACCGGCCCTCGAGGACCAGGATTGCCCACCCCTGACATACATGATACATACATGTTGAATCACCTGTCAACCAGGTGTCCAGACAACTGTCTGTCCTGGTCACACATCAAACTGACAATGAGTTAAGCGTGAGCATAATGTCTTTGTCCACTTGTCAATCTGTCCACCTGTCTGTCTGTCCACCTGTCCACTTGTCCATCAGTTCCTGCTCAGAGTGGAGGGCTGGGTCCAGGCTTGCTCTGAGGGCTTGTTGCCGTCGGCGACAGCGGAGCTGGAAGCGGCGAATAAGAAGCATCAGGAGCTGAATGAGGAGATCGCTGCGAACTACACCCAGGTACAAGTTGAACTACGTTTACATAAGGAAGTGTCATAAGATGACTGTGATAAAATAAAGTCATTACTAGCAACGTGGTCTTAACCAGATAAAAACAATGAAGACATAGTGAAAATATTAGATTCCATTGTTGTGTCTGCAGATCAGTGAAAGTGGTAAAGCCTTATTGGATGTGCTCCAGCGTTGCCCAGCAACCGATTCTGATGACTCAGCTGCCAAACCAGACTTCACCGCTGCCACACATGGCATCATGGGAGTCCTGCACCAGGTCATGCAGGTACATGAGGCTGACCTTTGCTGGGCTGACGTCCATCAGGTCAGAGTTCACAGATGAACTCAATGGGCTTTGTTCTGTTCCAGGGTCATCATGAGGTGGAGGGGGCGTGGCAGCACCGTAAGCTCCGTCTCCACCAGCGTCTGCAGCTGTGTGTGTTCCAGCAGGATGTGAGACAGGTAATGCTCATTTTAATCTTTTGACTGTTGGGCTTCTCCTCTCCATTGTACCCATGAACACTGTATATCTGAAAAAAATATTAAGAACCAATAAAAGCCCTAAATTCAATTTCGCCTCCAAAGTCTGTCTTTGAATCTACATCAATATTTATGCCCATTTTTGCCATTCTGTCTTTGGTATCAGTCCTATTTCTTACCCAAGTTTCCAATCCAGCTGGGACGGAACTCTTCTGGTTCTTCTCTTAGGCTTTGGGGTACCTCAGGGCTCTATTCTGGGACCAACCCTGTTTTCTGTATATATTCTGCCCTGGGTTCCAATTTTAGAACACACAACATCCAATGTTATTGCTTTGCCGATGATGTGCAAATCTACTTACCCCTTAAAGTCAGTGTTTTTCAAACTGGGGGGCAGGGTGTCTTTTTTTCTTCTGGTTGAAGTAATGATTTGGCACAGTTTTTGCACAGTTTGTACTCATTACACTTTACTGTTCTGAGAATATGTTTAATGTAAAACAGGCTCATTGCAGCCACTGATACTGTTAAAATATTCATATTTGATACCAAATATCTGTTTGCTGTCTGACAAAAAAATGACTTTAATGTTATGTTAAAACAAGATAATTACTCATTTCATATTTTCATTTGGTAAAGTATTGTTTAGTTTATTTATATTGTTCAAGAAAAATTTTTACTTGGTTTTAATTGACACAAGAAATTATTCAAAGAAAATCAAAAAGAATGATTAGAATTTGTTTCTTTCAGTTTCAGTTCTACTTCAACCATTGGTACAGCTGTGTTGCCTTTAAATAAATATTAAAGCCTGTGTCCAGGTCCTGTTGGATCGTCTACAGGATGTCCAATCTGTGATAAAACCAAACGTCATGAAGTCAGATCAAATACACTGAAATCACTGTATTCAACAGCCACAGTGTTTTAGTTGACTTCAACAGTACCATGGATCCTGTGGCCTCTGATTGTCACTCATTTACCAGGACTCTTATCTTCCAGAATAATTTGAGTGTTTGTCAGATTGTGGTACTGATGTGAGATCCTCTCACCTGTTTGTCCAGGTGTTGGACTGGGTGGAGCAACATGGTGAGGTTTTCCTCAACAAACACAGTGGCGTCGGGAAATCACTGCATCGAGCACGAGCTCTGCAGAAACGCCATGACGACTTCCAGCAGGTCGCACAGGTAACACACCTGCACACCCCCTGAACACAGCCTGGACACACCCTGAACACACCCCGGACACATCTGAACACACCCTGAACACACCCCGGACACACCTGAACACACCCTGGACACACCTGAAGACACCCTGAAGACACCCTTGACACACCTGGACACACCTGAACACACCCTGGACACACCCTGGACACACCTGAACACACCCTGGACACACCTGAACACACCCTGAAGACACCCTGAAGACACCCTTGACACACCTGGACACACCTGAACACACCCTGGACACACCTGAACACACCCTGAACACACCCTGAAGACACCCTTGACACACCTGGACACACCTGAACACACTTGAACATGCCCTGGACACACCCTGAACACACCTGAACATGCCCTGGACACACCCTGAACACACCTGGACACACCACATGAAGACACCCTGGACACACCCTGAACACACATGGACACACCCTGAACACACCCCGGACACACCTGAACACACCCTGAAGGCATCCTGGACACACCCGAACACACCCTGAACACATCCTTGACATACCCTGAACACACCCTGGACCTGGACACACCTGAACACACCCTTGACATACCTGGACACACCCTTGACACACCTGAACACACCCTGAATACACCTGAACACACCCTGAACAAACCCTGAACACACCCCGAACACACCCTGAACACACCTGATCACACCTGAACACAGGGAGGTATATTTGATCAGATGATGTGATGAATTAACTTTAACTTTGTGATTCAGAACACGTACACAAACGCCGAGAAGCTTCTGGAAGCAGCAGATCAACTGGCTCAGTCTGGAGAATGTGAGGAGGAGGAGATCTACCAGGCCGCCAGAGACCTGGAACTACGCATGCAGGTAAGACCTATTCACCTGTACATGAACACCTGTTCACCTGTACACAAACACCTATTTACCTTTCACATGAACACCTATTCACTTGTACACGAACATCTGTTTACCCTGTACATGAACACCGGTTTACGTGTACATGAACACCTGTTCACCTGTACATGAACACCTGTTCAGCTGTACATGAACACCTGTTGTAGTTCCTCTGACCAATCAGATGTTCTTGTTTGTTCAGGCTTTTATCCAACGTGTGGAACAGAGGAAGTTACTGTTGGATGTTGCTGTGTCCTTCTACACCCACACCAAGGAGGTAACGAATACTGTCATCATCACATTTCTCTATCTGATCTTCATTCAGGTCCTTCCTCCTCTTTTTCAGTGTTTTCCTCCTCTTTCTGCTTTTCATTGATGTTCCTCCTCCTCCTCCTCAGCTGTCTGTGTGGATGGACGGCCTCCAGAAGCAGCTTTCGTCCGACCTCTGCGTTTGTCCGGACACCGTTGAGGCTTTGCAGGCTCTGATCAGCCAACAGCAGCAGCAACAAGCCAACACACAGGTACCCGCTAACCTTTGACCTCTCGCCTCCACTACTCTAACCCAGTCATAACAGTCTAACCAGCCCACCCCGCCCCTCCTGTGCGACCTTTGACCCCCCACTCCTAACCCCCCCACTAACCCTGGCTCTAACCCTGACCCACAGGAGGCTGCGATGAGTGTCATCCGGGAAGGAGAAGACCTCATCCTTCAGCTCAGGTACAGTTTGGTGTGAACCTCAGGGCTACGCCTTCGCACCATGAGCATTCATCACCACAAACAGCCCATGTCGCGTTGTTTATTTTGCATTTTAACATCTGTTACATCCTTTTCCTCTTGTTGATTCATGTTTGTTGGTGTTTTCTTCCATATGATGAAACAGAAAAACATCTCAAGAGCAAAGTCATAATATTATGAGACTAATGTTATGTTAAATATCAGGAAAAAGTCCTATTACTGTATGTAATATATTTCATTTTAAGTTTAAAAAAGTCGTCAAAATTAGAGGTGGAAAAGTCCATTCAGGGATGGGAGTTGCAAACTAGCTAAATGCTATATAGTCTTTGTGTAGGACATCAGATGTTCTATGTGTCCAATATACAAATAAATGAGTAAAAAACTTGTAATATTAAGTATAAATATTATTATTTCTCATATATATTATTTCTCATAGAAAACAATTTTTTTTAGTTCAGAATTTTTCTGGTAAAACCCCAACTTTGTTTTGTCTGTATCAGTTTTTTTTTTCTTAATCTTAAAGCCTTGCACTATATATTTTAAATACTTTATGAATCAAAAGGAAACTTAATTATTTAGCTGCTTAATCACACATCACCACACTTTCTCACAATGCGAGGTGAAATAAATAGCAATAGAATATATTAAATATAAATCTAAAAGCTGAGATCTACTGAGATCTGCATTCATTTGCTCATCTCCCTCAGTGTTGCTTTGAAAAGCCTTATGGCTTTATTTATATTATTTAAATTTTCAATTGTAATTCATGGGATTCGAAAAAGAAAAAATATGTCAGAATTCTGTGAAAACATTCAACCTGGTTCATCAGTCTTAAGTTTTCCGCTTTTAATTGTATATTTGTTCTTTTTATTGTGTCTTATGGTTTTATTGATTTTACTGTGATGATTTTTACATCCTGTCTTGTAGCAAAAAATTCTTCTTCTTCTTCTTCTTCTTATTATTATTATCCGTCACTGTTACATTACAGAGAAACTCTGGGAGCCTGTTTACATGACCATAAATATCGAATAACTGTTTTTAATCAGATAATTGTAATAATCAGAGCTGATGCATTTACAGTCGCTTCAGAAATCCGATAATCGATAAACCCTAGTTTAGACGTTTCAGTCCAATATTGGATGTCTTACAGAGTTCGAATATATGTAGTGATGGTAGAATCAGACTTTCTGTTATTGTCTTCAATGTCACTTCTGTTTTCTATGATTTAATTGTTTTTCCACATATTCGGATGTAAAAGAACTGTATAAATCAGATTAACAGGTATGCATTCATGAAGACATCAGAGTATTGGGGATGAATCCAGGTGTGTTAATCTGATTTCTCATAATCAGATTACTGCTGTTGCCTGATAAAACAGATCAGTTTATACAGTACTGTTTACATGATCAATAATAATCTGCTATTGTTCAGTACGTTTTACCATTAGAGGGCATCTGTCGGCTGTGGTTTGACGGTGCTTCGGTCCATCCGAGTGCGTTTGTTTTTTGGCTGGTGCGTCCTTGTGTGGGTGTGGTGGTTTGACGGTCCTTCTGGGTGCATTTGTTTCAGGCCTCAGGGCAGCTCCGTGGCCCACGTGGAGTCGGTTCTGCAGCAGCTGGAGGAGTCTCACGTTCAACTAGAGGAACTGTTTCACCAGAGGAAGATTCGATTGGACGTTTACCTGCAGCTCCGGATCCTGCAGCAGTGCACGCTGGAGGTACGTTCACACTCACCACCGATGCCTCACTGGGAGCTTTACCGGCCTCTAGTGGTGAAAAAGCAAACAGCAACTAACTGAAATCGAATGAATGAAAACATGATTGTGATATTTGATTACTGTCTGTATTTTGCTGCCTTATTCTAGACAAAACAACAACAGTGCCATGAAACCAATAAAAGCACATCACAGTCCAAAGTTTTTTCATCTACAGACATAAAGCCTAACTAATGAGATAAACCTGTTGATTTAACGTCGGACATTTCTGGTGGTTTGTGTTTCCCAGGTAACCGGGGAGATGGATGCCTGGAAGCAGGACCTCCAGAAACAGTCCCAGGACTTTTCAGCTGAGAAACTGGCATCTCCGCGGCTGACAGACGCCAACCAGGACAAGTTGAGCCAGGACAAACTGGCCCTGGGTCAGTCCCGACTGGTGGAGGCCAGTCCTGAGGCGCTAACACTAGCACAACAGCGCATCCACAGGTAACGACCAAACTGTGATCACATTGAAGAGTCCAATGAGTTCAAAGAGTTTAAGACGCCTGATTGGTCCACAGGCACATGGAGCGGCGGCTGGCCATGAACAACATGATCTATGAAGTGATCCAGCAGGGTCACGACCTTCAGCAGTACATCACCGAGGTCCAGGCATCAGGTGAGACTCCATGGCACAGGTACAGGTCAAAGGTGAAGCAAGGCAACACATTTAAAACACAAGACTGACTAATGAATAGATCCAGACTGTGACACCAGCAGCACACTTCAGATTGTAACTTTTCTTAACAACCAATCAAAATCATGGGGGGTGGGGCTTAGCATAACAACAATGATGGAGGAGCAGAAAATCACTGACAACCTGATCATTTATGATTACTCTGTATAATATACCATATAACGTACTGTAAAATGTACCTTATATTGACCATATAATGTACCGTATATTTACTATATAATGTAACATATAATGTAAGGTATACTTACCATATAATGTACCGTATATTTACCATATAATGTAACATATAATGTAAGGTATACTTACCATATAATGTACTGTATATTTACCATATAATGTACCGTATATTTACTGTATAATGTAACATATAATGTAAGGTATACTTACCATATAATGTACCGTATATTTACCATATAATGTAACATATAATGTAAGGTATACTTACCATTTAATGTACCGTATATTTACATATAATGTATCGTATATTTACTATATAATGTACCGTATATTAACCGTGTAATGTAACGTATATTTACCGTATAATATGCCATATGTTTACTGTATAATGTACTGTATATTTACTGTATAATGTACCGTATATTTACCATATAATGTACCGTATATTTACCATATAATGTAACGTATATTTACTGTATAATGTAGAGTATATTTACCGTATAATGTACTGTATATTGTACCATGTGATGCACACAATCAGTCCGTCCAGTGGTGGTTGTGGGGGAAAAAGGGGGGCAGCGAACATGAAGGGGGGAGGGGGAAAAGGGGATGTTGCTATGGAAACTGCTCTCTGAAGCACTCAGATGGTCACCATGGAAACCAACATATTGAATTTGCCATGGAGACACACACACAGTCATGGTTGATGGCTGTACTTCTGAGGACGTTCACATCCAGATGTCCTCACTTTGATGCTTTAAAACAATCAGTGTTGTAACCACAGGGCTAATGAGGTTGTGACACGATCAGTTCTGTATCTCAGCCAGAGAAAAAGAGGTTATTCAAGCCCAGGTTGAATTAATACTGTTTCATATATGAGAACATGGCTCATGTCAGCAGATTTGGGCTGTCAGTTTGTTTAGTCAGTCGGATCCTGCTACATGTCAACCTCAGCAGGACATGTTAATATTCAACCCATCTATTACTATTATTACTGTTATGCAGAAATTGTGCAATACTGTCCCATTGCTGAGCATTTACATTTCTTTGACATTTCAGAACTAGTACAGATATTTCCTATTATTTCCTCATGTGTATCTGATAATTTCTATAATGTCATAAACTAATAGAGAAATACCATCAACAGTTACTTCAAAGTCAAATTTAAATACACACAACATATTTGTATATATGTTGATTTCATTTTGTTACGTCTTTTACATCGTTTCCTTCTAGTTTGTTATTATTTTTAGTCTGTTAGTGTGTCCATGGTCAGTGAGTTTGTGTTTGTGTGGTTCAGGTATTGAGTTTTCCGAAGCTGAGGGTGGGCTCACGGCTCAGGTGGAGGAGCTACAGCACCTCCTGCAGGACAAACAAAAGGAGCTGCAGCAGATCGCAGATCATACTCATACTCACCTGGAGCAGAACCTGCAGCTACGACACCTGCAGAGTCAGGTCAAACAGGTAAAAACACCTGCACAGTCAGATTAAACAGGTAAAAACACCTGCACAGTCAGATTAAACAGGTAAAAACACCTGCACAGTCATTTTCATTGTTATCTTTCTTGTCGTTTTCATCATGTTTTATCTTTTACATAGTTTTCGTCTAATTTTGCCTTCATATCATTTTGTTCATGTCATGTGTGTCGTACGTCCTCATGGACCGCTGTCTCTCTTCCTGCCTCAGGTTCTCGGTTGGATCTCTGAGGGGGAGGTGATGCTGTCATCCTGTATGTTGAACTCCAGTTGTCTATCTGAGGCAGAGCAGCTGCAGAGGGAGCACGAACGCCTCCAACAGGCCATTGAGGTTACTGCACACACATATATAATATACACTGTGAAGGGTGCCTTGGCTACAGATACCCAAACCCTTTGGACTCAGAGTAAGTTGTTGATGTGTGTTGGTGTTTCAGGCTCTTCTCCATGCCGACTCCCTGCAGAGGACTCACCAGGTGGCGCTAGCTCTGCAGCAGAGAGCCGAGCTGCTCGTCAGGTCAGTGAACGTCTCATTCCCAATAATCAGAACATGAGTTTGACCTCCTTATCCTAAAACCGTGACCTCTGAACCTCGTCCCTCAGATCAGGACACTATGACCCGGATGCAGTGAGGTCTTGTGCCCAGACGGTGGCGCTGCACTGGCAGACTCTAATGCTGAGGATCGAAGACCGGCTCAAACTGGTCAATGCCTCGGCCGCCTTCTACAGGACTTCCCAGCAGGTACCACCTGAACCCGAACCTTTAAAACATTTAGCAACAGTGTGTCTGAAATCTGTCACTGAGGACATACCTGTGTGTTTAGGTGTGTGGGGTTCTGGAGAGTCTGGAGCAGGAGTATCGCAGGGAGGAGGACTGGTGTGGAGGTGGAGACCGGCAGCCGGAGCAGCTACTGCCTCTCATCAACAAGCACATGGAGCAGAAGGAGGCGTTTCTCAAGGTCTGAATTTAGCAATCAGATCAACGACAAAGTAGTTAACTCAGCCTGGACTGTATTACCAAACAGTATGTCTTGTTTCCTTGACAATAGGCCTGCACTCTGGCCCGACGCAATGCTGAGGTTTTCCTTAAGTACATCCACCGCAACAGTGTCACTATGGCAAACATCTCCGGCCACAGCGTCACTGTCTCTGGGGTCACCGAGGTCACCGGGCACTCAAGGGTACCGGAGCAGCAGGTCAAAGGTGAAAGAAGTTTAATTCAAGAAGAGAAGTGAACTGGAGCGAGGACAAAACCCTGAGGAACTCCATTTATTTAGTTTATCTGCTTTCCTTTAATTTTTGTAGGTTTTCATTTGTAACTATTTTGTTTGTGTTTTTACTTACCTTTCATGTTTCATTCAGTAATTTTTTTTTCACTTAGTTTTACTTTTAGTCGTACACTGTCTGCGTAGTCCAGAGTTGGTTTTGCTGATTCAGGTGTTTCATTTTCATGCAGGTATCCTCAGTGAGTTACTCCAAAGGGAAAACAGAGTCCTTCATTTTTGGACTCTGAAGAAACGTCGATTGGACCAGTGTCAGCAGTACCTGATGTTTCAGAGCCACGCCCAGCAGGTGACCACACTTCCACTAAATTACAGAGAACTTAAATGTTGCACTGACAGAAAACAGATGTAACTGTCCTTTCGGTGATTGTGGAGGAGCAGTACTCCTCCCAGAAAGATAGGTTGAAATTATGTGAAGAGATGAAAATTATGCAAAAGACATTGAAAGATTTCTTGTTATTGCAGGCTTTGGATTGGCTGCAACAGTCAGGTGACCACTACCTGGCCACACACACGTCGCCAGGGGCAACACTATCCGAGACACAGGAGCTCCTTACTCAGCACAGAGAGTTCTGTGTTTCAGCCAAGGTGAGAAACAAACAAATAAAACCAACAAACTGTCAATCAGAAAACTACTGACCTGACTCTGCCTCCGTTTCCTCAGCACACACAGGAAAAAGTCCACCTGCTCATCCAATTGGCTGAGAGTATGCTGGCTAAAGGCCATGCTCACCGCACAGAGCTCCGCCGCTGCGTTTCCACAGTCGATAAACGTTACCGCGATTTCACCGTCAGGATGGGCCAGTATCGCCACCTGCTGGAGACGGCACTGGGAGGATGTTCACAGGTAAGAAACAACCAGAATGAAACTTGACCTGGGGACAAAGAAACACCTGGACATAGATTTAGAGTTTATAGATCAGTCATGAATGATTCTTTACACCAGTAGTGTTGGAGACACCATGTGCAACCTGCGAGAACAAAAAAAGTCAACCACATCACACCAGTTCTGAGGTCTTTACACTGGCTTCCTGTCTCTCAGCGGATAGACTTTAAAATACTTGTGTTAGTTTATAAAGCTCTGAATGGTTCAGGGCCCTAATACATCAGTGACCCCCTCTTACCATATGAACCATCCAGGTCCTCTGGCAAAGGTTTGCTCTCTGTCCCCAAGGTCGGAATCAAGCAGGGAGAAGCAGCTTTTAGTATTTCTGCTCCACACATCTGGAACAAGCTACCAGAAAACTGCTGGTTTGCTGAAACTCTCAGTTCTTTTAAATCAAGGTTAAAGACTCATTTGTTTACAGCTGCCTTTGATTAGTCTACC
>JAPQRQ010000013.1:412398-428011 GCA_037367365.1 Apogon talboti | reverse complement strand
TTGGATGTCATGTGGGGTGACCGGCCCAAAACTGTCAATAATAAGGTTTATCTGCAAATCTATATTTTGATGATAAATCTGATAGTGACATGTCCTAAAAAGTAGCTAGCTTGGTTTCTGTAGCTAACCGTTTGCCTGTAATATTGGAGTGAACATGAAAACATCATCTGGGGTGACCGAGGAGCGGTCACCCCAGATGATGATGCTACTACCTTTAGACATTTATTTTTGATTATTGCACAGTCTTATGACACAAATGTAAACATAAGGTGCTGTGCACTAACACCCCTGGGCCAGAATGGAGCCATGTTCAATAGGCTTCTGCTCCATGAAGAGATCCATCCACAGTATAAATGTGGTGCAGACATGTCAATGCAGTCTACAGATAATGTCATTACCTTGTTGAATGGACAGACAGATGACAGACAGACAGACAGATGACCAATTGATTCCAACACCCCTGGGCCGATGGGTAAAAACTGTATACATTCCATTTAGGTAATTGTACATGAATTAGTCATGTTTAACTAGTTTAACCTATTCTGAAAATGTTGTTTGAATAAAGTGTGTTCAGTTTTCTTTGGTCTGACCTGTATTGTGTACATTTGAAATAGACTTTTAGTCTTTACCATATCCACTCCAAAACTTTGGGATGGGTTTTTGTTCCAATTGAGAGAGTTTTTAGTAAAAATTTAACTTTTCACTAGTAGAGCAGTGTGAAACACGTCTTCCTACGTGGCCGCCATAACCGGAAGTCTCATCAGCAATTATTTAATTTTAAAAAAGCCAAAATTCAAAACCCTGTGGGGCTCCCAGGTCTTAGGAGGTTACTTTTATTTTTACATGCCAGACAACATGGTACGTTTCTCAATGCACGGGGTTCTAGCATACTGATTATACCGATGCACTGAACAAGCGGAAGTGGCAACGTTAGGACATGATGGACGGGACATTTACATTTAAAAAAAACAGTTGAGTGGAAGCCTAGGTAAGAGCACTGTTGTGTTCAAACTACGACACAAAGACTTTGGATACCACTGGAGTTATTCAAGCCTACACTACCACTTCCATGACAAATACGTTGTGGCTAGTATGAACATCGGAGCTAGCGCAAATACTTTCTTCCAGTTTTGACAGACTTCAAAATAAAAGCACTTCCTGAAATTGTATAAATTAAAGCGTTTTCTCTTAATAATTATCAGCTTTGTTATGACCCTTTTACTGTTGGCAATAAACTGAAATATCTGAAAATAAGACAAATAATGCATTATTTTAATATAAACTTAAACGAACATGAATTGCCTGGTTTTCTGTAAACTCAAATAAATTAGTCACAACAGTGCTGCAGATAGCGTCATCTGACCCCATTCATGAACTACTGTTCAGAAAGACACTTTTAAACAAAATCCAGCAGCTTTATGACACTGAAAAGTAAGTAAAAGGGAAAGAGGGACTGAGGTCAATTAAGGGACCATTTTTGTTTTGTTTTGTTTTTTTTACCATTTTAGATGATATGGCACTTAATGTTTTGTGGCACTTTAACTGTTGGTCTGTTTATTTTTGGATGAGGATATTTATTTATCACTTTACTACTCTTCTGAAATGTAAATGAAAGTACTGTTTATTTACAAAACAAACATGTTTAGCAGATTACATAAAGTAATAAACAGGATTAAGTTGTTTAAACTTATGTAAGTGTGTATTCACTGATTTAGTTGTCTACCCAAATCTGTTTGAATTGGAAAATGTTCCTTCTGGTGTCCAATACTGATATGCGATTAAAATACAATTAATTAAGATTAATTAATTACAAGGTCAATAATTGATTTGATTATTTTTTTAATCAAGTCCCACCACTAATAATGATATTAATAATAATCATCATCATCATCTGACCAATGCTAATTTTCTTGAACTAATTATTTGGATAAGACTGAAATATATTGGAATGGATGGTTCTTGTTTTGATTCAGATCAAACCTGTGACATTTGTTTGTAAACTTGACCTCTGACCTTTGACCCTCAGGAGCTGGTGCTGGTTCTGCAGGACTTTGTGGCAGTCCGGGAGGACGAGATCTCTGTGTTTCGAGGGGAGAAGGTTCAGATTCTGGCGTCGAACCAGCAGGGTCAGAGTCTGGTATACCGACCGGCCAATAGCGACTCACCGGCGGCCGAGGGCTGGGTGCCACGGAGCGTGCTCAGTACACACTGACACTCACATACACAAACACACACACATGTACACACTGATGGCAGGTCAGAGTCTGGTTTACAACAACACACGAACACTGACATGGACTGGAAACTGCACTGCAATGAGGCCAGAGGAATGCTGGGAAACGAGGTGTGAGATGTCAGCCTGCTGCACATTATGACTAAAACAAGGTAAAGATAAACGATGAGGGTCAATGAAAACCTTCAACACAACAGATGAAACTCACCAAATCAGCAGCAGTTGAAATGTCAGCGTTACTGGGATTTAAACAACAGGATTAAACATGTAACCGCCAGGCTTTACAGATATTACATCCAACATTCAGTTTTTTCTCGCTAACGAAACATGTTTCTTTTACTTGTGAAGAACAAGAAAAAGCTGTAACAAACACAAAGGTTAGCTACAGGGCAAGACTAACCAAATCTAATCTTGTTTTTCCAATAGTTCCACCTTTTTGTCTCTTCTGCTCAGGAAATGGTTAAAGCAGACTGTGATTAGCTTGTTACCTAACATTAGCCAGTGTTAGCATGACAGCAAACGCTAGCTGCTATACGTCTAATCCAAAAGGGTTAAACATTTTATTATTAAACATGTTTGCCTAGTTTTTGTGAGGAATGTCTAATATTGCACAAATTGAAATTAATATTCTTTCCAAAAATTTGATGTTGGCTGACTAACAGTAGCAGTGGTTAGCTAACATTAGCTACTGTGTATTCTTAGATTCTGACTTTTTCTTGTTTTCTTGGTGCATCAGTGAAAAAGAATAAACCAGGAACCTAAAATTAGTGACTGCCTAAGATAATCACAGGTTAACATTAGCCACTGTTAGCTTTGTACTTAATGTTAGCTATTGTCGAAGATGAAAAAAACATTTTACGAGAAAATGAAATAATGATACAAGAATTTTTTTTTCTTGTGTTGTAAAGAGCGTAACGGTTTAATTGAAACAGAATTACCATTAAGCTACAGTTTGCTAGCTAATATTAGCTGCAATTAGCTCATTAACTAACACTAGCTGAGGTGACTGAAAAACATGTTAATTTCCTTTTCATACCTAGAAAAACCAATAATAAAGTTATTTTATGTAGAAATACTGGAGCATTAGCTGCATTTTTACAGGTGTCAGTCATGAATTAGTTTTTACTCTGTTACCGTCGCATTTTAATGGACATACAAGATGAATCAATGACAGTTATTTGACGTTAACGCTGCTCTGAGGTCAGTTTCAGGTTGTTTTTCCTGCTGAATGCTTCAATAATTAAAAATGTTAATTTGCAGGTGTAAAACTTTGGTGTTTTCATGTCGAGTTTAATGAAGAATTCATGAAGATCCTGAAGGAAACATTTGATGGTCAAGTTGAAATTAGCATCGTTTGGCCTCATTAAAGTGTCAGTAGAAACACAAACACACAACAGACACACAACCACACCCTCCAGCAGGTACTGTTAGCGTCCTCCCTCCGTCTTGGTGCTTCAACATCCAGCCTCATGCATCCTCTGGTTGATTTACTGCCCGACCACAACGACCCCACCGGCAAACTGTGGGTCACGGAGGGAGGGGGATCACACGACTACGCCCTCCTCATCCACGCTGTCTCCGCCTCCGAACCGACAGGAAGCAACAGGAGACAGTCTAAAAAATAAAAGCTTCTGTGAGCAGAGACGAGGCAGCCCCCATCGTCCAATCAGAACTCTGCGTCATCCTGTGAATAGTGTGTATAAACAGACTGAGGACACACCCACCGCACACACCCCCTCGCCGCTACGTCGACCCCCACAAAGATGATGAAGATGACTATGATGATTATGATAATTAATAATAATAGAGTCTGTTTTTCACCTCAATAGAAACTGTTTGTCATATTAATGTTTGTGTGACGGAGAGAGCGTGTGCGTGTGTTTGTGACGATGTCCCGTGCGTGTGCGTTTTTCCACAAACAGTTAGGCGGTGTCCCGGTGTAGCGTTGCCATGACGACTCGTGTTTGCGGTGACACCTGATTATTTTGTCTTTTTGGCTAACCAGAGCCGCTCTCCCCGTTTCCTTTTCCTATTCCTTGATGGATCTTCTGTCTACTGCCGCCCAACGTTACCGTAGCAACCGGTGATGGGCGGAGCCAACGCGGTGGCGGCTCTGGTTGGTTTGGATATTCTGATTATGCATCTCGTTTCTGTAAATAGACCAGACGTCCAACAGCTCCAACACTAACTGTGTCCGTCTGACAGACTCCACCTACTGTGACCGTCTGTTTCCAATGACGCTAACACTCCAGACACGCCCACATGTGACCATTTACTGAAAACATGCCACAGGACACACTGAGCATGTGCAAGACAGAACCAGAAAACAACACTGCAACAGTCACCTGACCCGAACTGGAAGAACACGTCCTGAAGTAGAATTAAAATAAAAGTCAAACCTGTAGAGTTGAGCTTAACGTTGGTTATTTGACATAGTCCAGTCTTTACATTGGTTCCTGTAAAGTTCTCTCATATTCTACCAGTTATGAAATAGAAGATTTTACTTTTCATTAAATGAGTCACTGCTAAACATTAACAATAGCCTGTGAAGCTAATGTTAACTACTGTTTTAATGTTTTTACAGTATCTTCAACTCTGTGACTTAGCCACCGTTAGCCTGTTAGCTAACTGTTGCATCTGTCTACAACTTCCAAATGATCACACCCTCTTGTTACCAATGTCTAATATGTGGCACTAAACACAGTATTCTACCCCCAACCTTATTCCTTACAACAGCTAATGTTAGCTTCTGTGGTAACATTAGCAGCAACAGCTAATGTTAGCTTCTGCCCTAACATTAGCTGCTAAATTTTAGTACATGCAAATACTTAAATTATTATTATTATTATTATTAATAAACTGTTTAAATATTAAACAGTTTTCTTGTCTTTGTAAAGCATGCCTAATCTACAGCGTAATGAAACTGTGGTTAGCTCAATTGCCAACATCAGTATGACATGACAGTGAGCACAGATGTGAAAAAAATTTATCTAATAAAAAAATTATAAACCTTCTATTTCATAACTAATAACCAAATGTAAAGTTATTTTAATAATGATAGGTGCATTAGCTAAATTATCAACAACAATGTGTCATGGCTTATAAGTAGCCTTAGCCAGAATCTGTTAACTTCAGTTTTGTCAGAGAGCAAACATTAGCCACAGTTAACATGGTAGTTAATATTAGCTACAGTCTAATCTTACAAAAGTCAACATTTTCTTATTAATTGAACACATTTTTTCTTGTTTTTCCAAAGACTGTAATGTTACGGTAGTGAAACTACATTTTGGCGGTGATTACCTCTGTAGCTAATATTAGCTGATTTGATCTGAATGATGGACTCATGGCGTCCATTCAGGTATTTCTGGTGCTTGCTTATTTTTATGAACAGACAGATGTCCATTGTTCGGGTTGGGTCTGGGTGCCGTGACGCCAGTGGCTTCGGTTCTGTGGTGTTTTCAGTAAATGGGTCCGTGCTGTGGCGTTCTTCGCTCTCTACTGTCTCTCTGCCTGTCTCTCCCTCTCTCTCTCTCTACCTCTCTGTCTCTCTCTCTCTGTTTCTCTGGTGCCATTCTCAGACAACACCCCGGTCCTTAAGAAGTGAAGTGCACTGCAAAGGGCGGAGTCAACCTGCATGCAACCACGCCCACAAACAGGAAGTGATGCTTTAACCCGCCAATGAGTCCTTCTGGTTCCCTCGACTCAAACACACCGGTGGTTGGTTGAAAACATGGAATAAGATACGCAACGTTTGTGCAAATCTCAACAAATATTTACTGACACAAAATAATGTAAAGAAATATGGCGACGCAAAGTAGCAAAAAAAACAAAAGCAGTCAATACTGAAAAATTGTTAATTCTGTAGTTTAAAGGTTGAATTTAGGTTCAACAAGACTAAAATAACAGAACAAGATGAAGTAAACATGCTAACAGTATTTATTGTGATATGAAAGTAGTTGCGATGTACGTTTTATCGTACAATTTAGTTGTTGGTTTTGCTTGAACATCTCTACTTTAGTGTTAGCAATTGGCCAACTGAAGCTAATGTTCACAGATTTACCATTTTGTTCTTAGACATAAAACATTTCAGATGTAAATTCTGAAGCCTTAAGTACACAAAGTGAAGCTAAAACCTACAGTTCCTTGAACGGCTACTTGAGGCCGACGGTGTAAAGAACGTCATCTGTTGGTTCGTGGACAAGCGGTGGCGATGGCATCCTGAAAGGCAGTTTGCATCGTTTACTACCAATTGTTAGCGTTTCCTTTTGGTGGTTCTGTTCCTACTTCAGAAATGATGACAGTGAACCTAAACTTCTAACTTAAAAAAATAACGTTGTATGTCCAGTCATGTTTTCGTGGAGGGAACCGAAGCGATGCTTGCCTCGGCATTATGTCGATAAGGTTCTATGCAGTGCACTGATGAGGCTGCAGGGAGAGAAATAACGTTAAAGGGTTAAAGGTGGATTTCTGCCTCCATATGAAGATCAAGTGACTGGAATTTCAATTCAAGTCCCAACGAATCCCTGATCGGCAGCTCTGGTTGTCGTGTGCAACAAGTTAAAAATAGGATGATGCTGCGTTCACGTCATGTACGACTTCTGGAAATTGGATACTGGTTTTACGGTATCACTAAAAGAATGAACCTTAACATCCAATTGTTTTAGGAACTAAAACATCAAGTACAATGTTGATGGAGGGAATTGAGCTCTAAGATTAGGAACTTATTGGTGTTAAATAAACAAAAATAACAAAGTCCAGCCCAAGAAGTGAGTGAAAAACGTGTTAAAATGTCTTCAATTTAAATTCCAATAAGAAATATTCTCATTTTGGAATTTAATACTGGAAAATGCTCATTCTTTTACCTGTGTAGGTTTACAGAGGTGACAGAAGAAAGGGGTGGGGCTTAGAAGCTCTGTGAAAGCTGACCAGTCACAACGCATTACGAGATTTTTTTAAAAATTCAGTTTCAACTGCAAATTGTGTAGATGTTTTAACTCACAATTCCACAAAATAAGTGAAAAAAATGCAAAAATTTCCAACTTCCAATGTAACGTGAACGCAGCACACGTCATGTAAAAGAAGTTAAAAGCGAACGCAGCCTCGTTCTCATGTCAAAAATATAAAAGTGAAAATGTAAGGTCAGTGTTAAGCCACATATCGTATTTTTACGAACTCGGAATGCACTACGTACACGGTCGATCGATTATCGGTGAAACCTGAAACCAACGTGGAGTAAAAATAAAAAACTGATGTGAAATATGATGTTAACTGTTGAAAAGTTGAGTATTTTAGCATGTTAGCATGCTAGGTAACATTAACTATTTGAGAAAACATTGATGTTGAACACTGGATCCGATAATCAGTCGACCTCTGGAGGTGGTGGTAGCGTCCTCTGAAGGTCAAAGGTCGTGCATTATGAAGAGTTAGATTTTAGTACATGATCAGATGACGAGTATTGTTGGAAGTGTAAAGGCTTTAGGGTGGATGAACGCCCACTCTGAAGGGTGGAGGTGGTGCACGTCAGAGCGTTTACGGCGGCTTCGGTTGGATATTGTGTACCACCGAGGGTGTCGGGTGCTGTTTGAGACCCCGCCTTGTTGCCGATCGGCGAACTCAACTAACCAATCAGACAGTGTTATTTGTACAGAACTAACAGCTGCTAACTGACCGCTAACAGCTCTCTGTCGTTGTTTGTAATAAACTTCATTTTTCATCCAAAATGGCCGACTGTGGGTTTTATTTGTGTCTCCGTCGACTGTTTCAGCCTTTTATTGACTGTTTTTACTGTTTTAGAGGAAAAACTGAAAACTGTTTTGTTTAAGAACGAACAGTGAAGTTGACACTAACGCAACGATATTCACTGTTCTGTAAGGTTCTATGGATAAATATCATCACTGTGATTCTACAACATAAAATTCACTGACTCACAAAACCACCAGTTTTTGTCTTCGTACATTTTCTGTCATTTATATCTTTGTCTTTCATCTTTTTGTGCCTTTTGCATCATTTTGTTTCATTAAATTTTTTTTTTTTTTTTTACAACTTTTCAACTTGTTTCACTTATTGGGACATTTTCATTTTGTTCTCGTTATTAATTTTGTCTTATCTCTTCTGCGACATTTTTGTCTTACTGCATATTTTGACATTTCGTTCTATTGTATCATTTGTAACAATTTGTCTTGTGCGTTGTGATAGTTTATTCACTTGGCGTCCTTTTCAATATCAGTGTTGTTGCATCTTCCATTTTCATTCTGCCTCAAACATTTTCATCTTATGTTTTTTACATCTTGTGTCTTCTACAACATTTTTGTCTTACTGCATTTTTGTGACATTTTCAAGTTGTACTTTTTGGGACATTTTTGTTTTCCGTCTTTTGCGATGTTATGTCTTGTCACTTGTCATCTTGTTACATCTTTTCAATATTTACGATGTTGTGCCTTCTATGTTTACATCTTTTGCATCTTTTATGTTTTTGTCTCGTTGCATCTTTTGCAGTATTTTCATTGTGTTGCATCTTTTGCGATGTTTCTTTCTGTTTTCAGTAAATTTGTCTTCTGCAAAGTTTTTATCCTGTTGTGTCTTTTATGACATTTTAACTTGTAATATTTAAATCTTGTTGCATCTTTTATGTTTTAATCTTGTCTCTTCTGTCACATTTTCATCTGGTTGTATTTTTTACATCTTTCATTTCATCTTGTTGCTTCTTTTGTGACATTTTCTTTGTGTGTTTTACTTTTTCGCCTTTGACAGCGTTTGTGTCCAGTTTCTTCACCTCAGAACTAAAACTCAGGCTTAAACTGTCAAGTATCGGTGGTTTTGATGGTGATATTAACATTAAACTCTAGTGTTTTGTTTGGTCACAGTCTGTAACTGATGTATATGCAGTGATAGAACACATTATTGCTAAGTCCATGGACGTTATGTGGATTTTTGTGGTTTGTGGGACGTGATGTTGGCGTTTCTCGTTATGTCACTGTAACCTATGAAGGAATCCTGATAAACACCACTGTAAAACCATAAACTGATTAAAACAATTATAGATAAAGACACAAGTCTGAAGTTCAGACGCTGACGCTCGGATCCACAAGTTGTAAAAACACAAGGAATCAACAGTAACTGTGATGATACTGAAGGAAATCAGACATGAAGACGGCGTTTTAAAACCATTGTGTCTGTTTTAGAACGATGGTGTGATGATATTAATCTACTGAACATTTTACATCATCATGTGTTTAAAGACGAGAGTGAGTTAAGAACAGCATGGACATCATCGTTGTCACCGCCACCGCCGTCGTGTTCAGCCCGTTATCGTCTGTTTGTAGATAAGCATGGTCTTGATAGTCACGTTCGAGGTCAAGTTGCAAAACCCCCTTCAGAATTAGAGTCCAAGCAGGTGTAGATCTACAGCAGAGGGGATGATGGGAAAATGAGGGAGAAGAAAACAGGCTGAAAACTGAAGAATTGCAGCAAAATGTTGGACTTCCTGTTGGGTTTTTGGACCTGGTTCATGTTTCTACCAAATATGGTTGTTTGGCATCAAACCAACCTTAAAAATAAAGTTCTTCCAAATCATGTCGTCGCCACCAAATTTAGTCTTAAATCCTGAATAATCCTGTGAAGCGTTGTTATTTTACTGGGGTCACTGGTTGAAACGGTGAAACCTCATTGCTTTTATCATGAAGGTCTGAGTGAAGTGCATCCTGTTACATAACCCAGTCTGTCAGTGTTCAATCTCCGGTCATGGGCGTTGACCGAGGCCATATAAAATGAGGCCCTGGCTCCGTCAGCAGCAGTGTGATCAGCACGCTGCACAGGTACACTCTGGGAAGTCCACGGCATCGATATGCAGACGATTTTTGGGAAAAATGGAACGGAGACTCCAGAGCCGGTGAAAGCCCAGGTCAAAGGTAAAAAAAAGAAAAAAAACACATTATCTGAATAACGATCACATTAATCTGTGTGGAAGCTGTTAGAAAACATGCAACACATGAATCTCATTAAATTATTCAGTTTTACTTATTTTAAAAGTTTCATAGTATTTATTAACTACAAACAGCAAAATTACTTTAATGTTAGACTGAATTAAAAAATACCCTTATAATCGTACAGTATTAACTTTATTCTAACTCACATTATTACATTAATTAACATTTAGGTAATGCATTAAGTAGCTTTAACTGCACCTTATTTACAATTAACTATCTGTTAACAGGTTGTTTATTAACTAATATAATATCTACCTTAATTAACTTAGTTGATGCAATGATTAGCATTAGTTAATATGTTCATGTTAACTAAGATGGAAATCATTTCATCCTTAATAGATGCGTCTAACATTGTTTATTACTGAGTAATAGTTCTTCAACTGTTAATTATCGGTTAGTATTTATCATTGTATTCACTAATATTAATGTATCAGTACTGTGTTGTATTTTTATTTACTGCCATTTCTATTGAAAAGAGTCTTCACATGTACAGCCACACTGTACACACAGGACTTGACCTCTGACCATGTGACCTCTGACCTCAGGCTCGGTCCCGTCCTGGCTCCAGGGGACTCTGTTGAGGAACGGACCGGGGAAGTTCAGCATCGGCGAATCTGAGTACAAACATTGGTTTGATGGGATGTCGCTGATCCACAGCTTCACCTTCAGTAACGGTCAGAGCCAGGACATGCAACACGGCAACAATTCGTCACCCTGTCAACAATGTGTCAACAACACGTCAACAACGCATCAACAATGTATCAACAGCACATCACCACGTCAACAACACAACACAACACATAATGCAGCAACACATCAACAACGTGTCAACATGTAAACATATAAGCAATGTCCCAAAACTGGAAACAGGTCATTATAGTTTCGTGTTGATTCTGGTTTTGGAAACAAGTGTGTGTTTCAGTTTTGTTTCAGTTCCAGGCCGGTTGTGTGTTTTTACTGTTTGTCGTCTGGTTTTCAGGTGAAGTGACGTATCGAAGTAAATTTCTGAAGAGCAACACATACAAGAGGAACGTCAAGGCCGACAGGATCGTGGTGTCGGAGTTTGGGACCATGATCTACCCCGACCCCTGCAAAAACATCTTCTCCAGGTCAGATGTCGGCGGGCCTCGGTTCAGACCAACAGCAGTGAGTTGACATGCTGCCAGAACTCGGTCAGTATTAAGTGTCTGTTTCCACCAGAGCCTTCACTCACCTCTGCAACGCCATCCCCGACTTCACCGACAACAACCTGATCAACATCATCCGATACGGGCAGGACTACTACGCTGCCTCCGAGATTAACTACATCAATCAGATCGACCCCGTTACCCTGGAGACCGTTGGCAGGGTCAGTCCCATCCACCCTTTGAATGTCCATGTAACCCTCTGTGGGTCCATGTCTTCCTCAGGAAACATCTCACATCTCCACAACACATCATTTAGAAACATGCAATATTTTAATTAAGCAGGAGCCAACAGCAATGCTTTAATTGGTCACATGACTTTCAGGAAGTCACATTGAAACCCAACAGCTTTACCATTTTACTCCAGTATGTATTTGGTAATTAAATCATGGAAATTAGTTAAAATGTAGCTGTTGCTCTTAATCAACCACGTACCATTATTACCATGGCAGCAGGAAATTTACTATAATGCTATTACAGCATCTACAACAGGGGTGTCTAACATACGGCCCATGGGCCAAATCCAGACACCAAAGGGTCCAATCCTACCAATGGGATAAAATTACACTGAAGATATTAACATCAGTGGTGTTCAACTCATTTTAGTTCAGGTTCCACATTCAGACCAATATATGAACGTATAATTCCAGTTTTGGCCCAAGGGCCGTATGTTGTAGAAATGTGAGAATTGTCATCAACTCTGCAGAGAGCTTTACTCATGGTTTTAAAACGACACTGATCTAACATATTGATACAACCTGACAACCTCCATGACACGCCCCCTTGAGACTGTCACCATGACTTCAAATAATCAGACTGTACTATTAGCTCCGCCTACAGACTTCTTTAACACTGCAGGAGTGTAAAAACAACACTGAAATCAACACTTATCAACACACTCTGAAACCCACGTCCATGTAGAAACGTTTTAAAGTTGAGACAATATGAGGGAACAAACTGAGGGAATGTTCCGGTTGACCTGATCATCAAACTCTGAAGCTCATGGTGTTTTTCCATCCAGGTGAACTACAGGAACCACATCGCCCTGAACCTGGCGACGGCTCATCCTCACTACGACAGCGAAGGCAACACGTACAACATGGGCACCGCCATCATGGGTTTGGGACTTCCCAAGTACATCATCTTCAAGGTCCCGGCTGACGCTTCCGGTAAGTGTTCAGAAGCCCACGTTCATAAGGTTCTCAGCCGTCCACATACTTCAGGTCACAGGCTGCATATGAGATAATCCAGATGAAATTTGGAATTGACCCAGGTGTCTTTATCAGTCTTGTCCTTATCAACTCTCAGTATAATTGGTATATGATCAGTTGTGTTAAACTGACCTGGAAAGTGATTTCATCCGCCTGGACAAAACATTACATACTGTAAGTGTTATCAAACACACATTACAGTGATAAAGGTCAACTTGTCTTTGGTGTTTTGTATCCGATATAAACTTTAACAGTACTACCTACAGCTGTTCACTCACCTGCTCAGCAACATGACGAGGCCGTGATGTGTCATAACTGTAAATTTGTATTTTTAACCTTGTTTTGTCAGAATTAACATCACTATCCCTTATGTGATGTCATGACTTAGGATTCGCCAAACCTGCATCCAGATGTTGCCTCAGTTCACATTTTAGCATCGATTAAATAATTTATGTTAATTATTTCTTAACCTGGTGAGTCGACTCCATGACTAAATGTGATTTTGAGATTCATTTTTGTTTCAGATGAGAAGCATAAGAAGCCGGCGTTGGGGAAGGTCCAGCAGGTCTGTTCCATCCCATTTCGATCCACTCTGTATCCAAGCTACTTCCACAGCTTCGGAATGACCGAGAACTACATCGTGTTCGTGGAGCAGCCTCTCAAACTGGACATCATCAAACTGGCAACGGCGTATTTCAGAGGAGTCAACTGGGGAAGCTGCCTCAAGTTCGACAAGGATGACATAGTAAGGTTCAGCACATTCACACGAAGAACCGCCACGAACCATGGACTGAACAGACGGAAACCTTCAACAAACTGTTGCCTAGAAACAGTCGATTAGAGACAGAAACCATCAACAAACTGTCAACTAGACGTAAACCATCAACAGTCGACCAGAGACGTAAACTGTCAACAGTCGACTAGAGAAATAAACCTTCAACAAACAGTTGACTAGAGACATAAACCATCAACAAACTGTCGACTAAAGATGTAAACCTTCAAGCTATTGATTAGCGACGTGAACCTTCAAATTGTCAACTGCTAACTTGCTAGTGTACTTTGTCTTTCGCAGACATTGTTCCACGTCATCAACAGAAAGACGGGTAAGGCCATATCCACCCGTTACTACGGCGATGCTCTGGTAGTTTTCCATCACCTCAATGCCTACGAGGACCAGGACCACCTGGTGTTCGACCTGATCAGTTACAAGGACAGCAACCTGTACGACATGTTCTACATGCACAACATGCAGCAGGAGACCAGTGACTTCATCCAGTCTAACAAGCACTTCAGTCCACCGGTCTGCCAGAGGTTCGTCCTGCCACTCAACATCCACAAGGTACGACAGTGATAACAGACCAATCCCAGATGATGAAACTCTATAAACCATTGTGTTTATTGAGCTAAAACTGTTGCGCCTTTCACATGTCTGACTTGAAGCGTCTTGTACAATGTTTTGTCTTCCTTCATCTTGACACTTCACATTTTGTCATGTCCTCTTTTACAATGTTTCCACCACATTATGTCTTCTATATCCATTGTGTTTTCTCTGTTTTTACGTTGTCTTTACCATCTTATTGTGTAATCTGTTTTCTTTATTTTCCACAGAATTTAAAAGTAATGACCAGTGTAGAAGAAATGTTCATGTGAACATTAGGACTTCTGTGTTTGTTGGAATCAACTGGTAACAAGGATATTGGATGGAGGGAATTTTCTTACCACTCTACCTGGTCACACTTTGTTTATTCTACTTTTTCTTTAATTGCCCTTCCTTCTCTTTTCCCAAAGCCATGTCATTTTAAATTAACCATTAAATGGAAACCCAAACTTTTTATGCCAGATTTAAAACAGTGATGTGGACTATGGACCATATTTGTAATTCATGACCGCTGGAGGAACGCCGCCTCCTTAGTAGGATCAAAACTGGCAAAACTCCTTTACTTTTAAGGAAAATTCATTCCCAAGTAAGAAAGTCTTGAACTAAAATGAACTTTTACCTCTACTGTGTTTAGTGTTGAACAGTTTTCTTCACTGAATGTTTTCCTTTATTGGTCTTTTTATCTGTCTCTCATTTGAATCAGAACTAATTAATAATCAATTTTGATATTAGTAAAACATATCTCACAGTGTAATCGGGATGATTACAAGGATTTGAGTTGGTAAGAGTTCTCTGTGGCCATGGTAGAAGTAGTAGTAGTCGTAGTAGTTGCTGTAGTAGTAGTAGTAATACTCCTACCATGGCCTCAGAGCTCCTTCGCCGTCCGTCCTTGGTACCATTTGATTCAGTCAGGTCATAATGTTCAGGTAGACTCTTTTTTTTTGTACAATCACTGTTAATCAGACTAATAACAGTTGACGTGGACTCAACAGGACTCGGTTCGAGGGTCCAACCTGGTGACCCTGTCAGACACCACGGCCCAGGCACTGGTTCAGGAAGATGGATCCGTCTACTGTCGACCTGACGACATATTCCAAGGTTGGTTGTTGACCAGTTCACCAGTTTGACTCAACCCAAACGTCAAACCCTCACATGTCTGAATCCCTTCAGGTCTGGAGCTGCCGGGAATCAACTACAACTTCAATACTAAGAAGTACCGGTACTTCTATGGGTCCAGGGTGGAGTGGACGCCACACACCAACAAGGTTAAACACTCAGATGAAATCAACAACAACACAGCGATGACCTGACTGTTTTCAACACCAAGTCTAATCACACACATACAGTAGTTCAATATTCAACATGTGCAATAATACATCTCAGGAAACTTTATTTCCAGACAAAACACCCCTGTTACTATAAGAAAAGCCTGCTAATAAAAACCTGCTACTGCTACATCTACTACCACCACTACTACTCCTATCACTTTGTCAGTTTAGTTCATTTCAAATATGCAACAACAAAAAACACAAAAGTAATCCTACTCAGAGGCGTTGCAAGGGTCCCCCGGGGCCCCAAGCAACAAGTGACAGGGGTTAGAACAGAATTCACCACAGACCAAA
>JAPQRQ010000013.1:386604-398676 GCA_037367365.1 Apogon talboti | reverse complement strand
TACCTATGTTCCCTGGTACCTATGTTCCCCGGTACCTAGGTTCCCTGGTACCTATGTTCCCTGGTACCTATGTTCCCTGGTACCTATGTTCCCTGGTACCTATGTTCCCCAGTATGTATGTTCCCTGTTACCTATGTTCTTGGTATCTATGTTCCCATGTACCTACCGTAATTTCCAGACTATAAGCCGCTACTTTTTTCACACGCTTTGAACCCTGCGGCTTAAACAATGATGTGGCTAATTTAATGTTTTATGGGCTAACAAGCTTTATGTTGCCAATAGGTTTAGGCTCGTCACAACAGACCAATGAAATTACCGAACTGGTCACAGTGGACCAATGAAACCGTTCGAATCACCGTAAATCAAAAGCACTCACCTGTGCCCGACACAATTGCGTCCGAACCCGACCCGAACCTGACAGGCACTTCAATGTTTGTGTCCAAAGCCGATCTGTTAAATCCAGTTGTTCCCATATATAGATCAGGGTTCGAATTATATTTTTCTCTCTAAGGGGGTCTCTATTTAAAACAAAAAAAAAAGTTGTGCGAGTATCGTAAATATAATTATACGTGCACTCTCCCATAGCGACAGCCACAGACACAGGTGTCAGTGGAATCAGGCATTTATAAAGCAAAGCATTTAGAGCATTTAGGGTTAACAATTTGTCAGTTAGGGTTAATAGTGAAAGAAAAACTGCATTAACCTTCCATGGACAGTCACATCTCCAGGTATTGAAGCGGCACAGACAGTGGACACCCGCATTTCTTCTAATGTGTGGCACACTCTCCTTTAAACAAAAGAGATGAGTGCCAAACACCACAAAAAGATGGTAGTCTATATAGTTAAGATATGAGGACGATGTTGGTTTAGGTTTATCTGAAAAGCAATTAACAATATTCTTGAAATTAAGTGAGCCTATGTTAGCCCATCTGATGAGTATTTTAAAAAAAACATCAAAGATGATGTGACCGAACCCAACCCGAACCCGAGCAGCACTCCTAAATTTTTTGAAGGATTGGGCCGAACCCGGCCCAATCCTTCGGGTCCCGTCGGGCTCGGGTTGGGTTGCAGTCCTCTAGTGGACACCTGCGGCTTATAGACAAGTGCGGCTGATATATGTACAAAAATGTTTTTTTCTTTTTAAATTCAGTGGGTGTGGCTTATATTCAGGTGCGCTCAATAGCCTGGAAATTACGGTATGTTTACTAAACCTATGTTCCCCAGTAATTATGCTCCCTGGTACCTGTGTTCCTTGGTACCTATGTTCCCCGTTACCTGTGTTCCCCAATACCTATGTTCCCTGGCAACTATGTTCCCCATGTATCTATCTATGGAACATAGGTACTGGAGAACATACATACTGCGGAACATAGGTACCAGGGAACATAAGTACTAAGGAATATAGATACCGGCGAACATACGTCCAGGGAACATAGGTACTGCAGAATATAGATACTGGGGAACATAAGTACCTGGGAGCATGGGTCCAGGGAACATAAGTACTGGGGAACATAGGTACATTCCCGGTTCCAGAGGTCGGACCGGGGTCATGTCCTGAGTCTTGGTTGGTTTAAGACGTTGACTGAAGACATTTTTTGTTCTTAAGGCCCTTCTCTGGCAGATGCCGTCTGATGGTTATTGGGCTGCAGTCGGCACCAGTCACCGCCTTAATTTTGGGTCGAGGTTTGTCCCGTGTCTTGACGGACAGTCAATAGGATCCTCCAGTTCAGCGCTGGTGAAATTTTTTTGGGTCTACCACTTGACTTTGTTGTTCCATAACCCTCAGAATCTTTTAATAAATTCTAAATAACTGTTACTGCGTCCAACCTCAGCAGTGATGGCCTTGCTTCTGCAGCTCAACAATCCGACCACAATCAAAGAGGGAAAGCTTTTTGGCTTTTGTCAACAGGAGGTCATGACAGTGTTAATACCTGACAGGAAATGACATTGAATCCACATTTTTGCTCAGATTTTGTCTTTTAAAGGCTGTGGTCTTAAACTTTTGAACAGCCTACTTCAGTTTAATGGTTGTTTTCAATAAATTGCTTACTCAATTTTTTTTTTTTGTCTCACCCCCATTTCTTCTTTTTGCGTTTTGAAACTCTACTTAGAACCTTGTTAAGATCCAACAGTGCAAAATTTAAATTCATGCAATTTTTCAACTGGTCTTAAACTTTTGATCAGGAGTGTAACTGTTGATAATTTTATCTCACCAGCTGATAGGCCATGAGCTACTGTGAAAGTGGTGTCTGTCGTTGTTGTCTTCATCATCGTCATCTTCGTCATTGTCATCATCATCTTTGTAGTCGCTGCTGTCATGTTCGTCGTCTTCACTGTCGTCTTCTACTGGTCGGACTCATTTCAAATTTTATATGTATCTTCCTTTGGACAGTGTCTACGAAGTTTGTTCATAATTTTGAGAAATTTAGATTTTTGAATCTTTGTTGAATTTTTCAAATATTAAACCTTTGCCTTTCCTTCTAATGGTCCATATGTTGATGGTTTATAACATGTAAATGGTTACAGATGTCAATATAGTTATTATTGATCACTGATAGAAGTCATATATGGACTTTCATTTGGATCCATGACCTTTGACCTTGAGTGACCTTGAAGGGACAAACACAAGGTCACCAATGTCTAGTTTTCAACAATCTTCTCTGAAACTACTGGTCAGATTCATTTCTAATTTTATTTGTATCTTCCCTGGAACAATGTCTACAAAATTTTATCACAGTTTTGAGAAATTTTGATTTTTTATTTTTTTTTTACATTTTCAAATTATTAGAAATGTTCCTTTCCTTCTAATGGTCCATATGTTGATGGTTTATAACATGTAAATGGTTACAGATATCAATATAGTTCCTATTGATCACTGATAGCAGTCATATATGGACTTTGATTGAATTAGTTGAGTTCTCCTCCAGTCAAAGTAGACTGGATTGATCTGGATGCAGATCAATCTATTAGGAGATTGATCTGCATCCAGACCACAGGACTCTAACATAGAACAGAACCTGACAACCTCACACATTCACCTGGGACTGATTCATATAGAACAGGACACTGACATACAGGGACAGTGGTTGCATTATTATTATTATTTTTTTTTTTTTGGGTGTGTGTAAACAAACGCTGTGAGTGCGATTCACCTGAAGGTTCGACTCCATCAGATGTGAATAATTCAGTTGAACTGAGGGGATGATTACGGCGGCTGATGCAACCCGCCGCTCGCTGTGGATGATGGAGGTTGTGTTTTAGTGAATCAGCCAGGAGAACAGACTGACTTATTCATGATCGAACCGAGGAGCTGCAGCGTTCGCCTCCTCTGGGCTTCATCATCCACGTTTTCACACATTTTTCACTTCGCCTTCAGTTTTGTTAATGCCAACACAGTGAACGGGCGGCGATTTGACCGTTAATGACCATGTCATGGCGGTTTTATTCACAGGCTGTTCTATTGTTGTTTTACACTGATTTTAGAGGGAAATGAATAAAAGGCATTTTTACTGATGGGTTTGTTCATTTATTATCATTTTATTGATTGTTTTTATCAATTTTGTTTGTTTTATTTATTAGTTCATTGTATTTTATCATTATATTTTGTGAGCATTTCTTTATTTCATTCACTTTCCAACCATTTTATTGATTATATTGTTTATTTTATTCTCTTTGAAATAATTTTACTCACCATTTAGACCATTGTCTTGATTTTTTAAATCTTTTTTGTTGATTTTATTGTCCATTTATTTAATTTTATTTATTGTTTTGAATATTTGTGTTCATTTATTTAATTCACTTTTTGACCATTTTATTAATCATTTTTGTTCACTTCATTGATTATTTACTTTATTCAATATTTTTTTAGTCACTCTTTGACCATTGTCATGATTTTGTTTATATCTTTTTTTTGGTAATTTTATTGACCATTTATGACATTTTATTGTTTTAAATGTCTTTGCTAATTTTGTTGATTATTTAGTTCATTGTGTTTCTTATTTTGTTCATCTCATTTTATTGACCATTTTGTGAGTTTTCGTCACTTCATTGTATATTTTAAGTTTTTATTTCATTCCCCTTTTCCCATTTTCTGACTATTTTTGTTTATTTTTTGATAATTTTATTGACTATCTCTTTGTATTGTTTATTTTGTTCACTTTCCAACCATTCTATTAATTATTTTATTCAATTTTAAATCATTTATTCACTATTTTGACAATTTTCCTCATTATTTTTGATATTTTTTATTCATTTTGTTGATAGTTTTGTATATTTCTGTTCATTTTGGCAGTTTCATGTTAACTTTTCTAGATTTTTTAGTTTTTTCTGCTGAATATCCTGTCCTGTTCCTCCTCCATCCTCCTGTCTGATAAATAATAAACTGAATAAAGAATATTGATGTTGCTTCCAGGGCGTCCACATTTTCATCCACTCATTTTATAATTTTGTTTTTTTTGTGTTTCAGGCCGGCCACTCTGAGCGGCAGCCCAGTCATCTCAGACATCTCCCTTATCCGTCTGTCTCCCGCTGCCGTGGCAAACGGCGAGTCGCCGTTCAGCCCCCCCCACCCCTACGTCAGCCCTCACATGGAGCACTACCTACGTTCGGTCCACGGCAGCCCCACCCTGTCCATGATCTCAGCCGCCCGAGGCCTCAGCCCCGCCGACCGTGAGTCCTATTCTACTATTATATAGAATATTCATATAGAATCACCATCCACTTCAGGGTGATGAGGCCTTTACACATTTGTTGCACACATTTGGTAACAAAACAATGAAAATTATCCAAAATGAACAAAATAATGAAGCAAAATGAACCAAGACAGAAAATACGTTCACAAAACAATTGACAATACGAGTGAAAATGAACAAAATAATAAAGCAAAAATGTAACAAAATAAAAAAGGAAACAAAAGCGAACAAGGAGGAGGGTCTTAGGATGGGGGATGCCAGGGACATTGATCCATTTGCTTCACCAACTGTTTACTAACTGATTACTTGACTGTTTGCTTATTTTCATTGTGTTTTTTAATCAATTCAACAATCTCTGTGAAGCCATGTGAGGCAACTTTGTTATGATATTGGGCTCTATAAACAAAATAATGACGCAAAAACTTTACAAAATAAAAAAGAAACAAAAATCAACAAAAATAAATAAAAATTAACCAAGATCAGAAAAAGGTGAGCAAAACGATCAACATACTGGGTGAAAATGAACAAAATAATGAAGATAAAAATAGAACAAAACAAGGAAAAATAAAGCAAAATGTAACAAAACAATAAAAATGAGACAAACTGAACCAAATAATCAATCTAATTGATCTAGTTTCTTGTTTTTACTCTATTTTTGTTCATTATTTTATATAATTTTTGTCCTTTTTTTCAGTATTTTGTTGATTTTTGTTCATTTTCATGACTTGTTTTTCTTGATTTTGGTTTACTTTCTGTATTTTGTTGCTTCTTTTCTGATCGTCCTGATCATTGCATGCATGATTTGTTAATTTATGGGTTATTATTATTAATTTTTCTTTTTTTCTCTCATTTTTCTCTTCATTATTGTTCATTTTCTTATTGTTCATTTTTTTTCTGCAGTGGTTTTTAGGATTTTACAACGAGACCTGAGCTATTGATGACCGGTTTATAAGCACAGTTTGCTTAAATTGTCCAGCTTTTGGTCCATTATTGTCTTTCAGCTGCCACATTTTATTTCTTTGTCATCTTCAAACCTCGTCCATCTGACAAACCCTCCTCTGGGTCAACGATTCTTGTTTTTCTCAACAAACCAACATAAAACTCAGGTCTCCTTGGTTTCTTTTTCATCTGTTAGAAGATCTGGATCCACGTCTGCTGATCCCACGGGGGGTTCCGGGACCCCGACAGTGGCTCCAACCACAGGTTCCCCCTTAAAACCTTCAAATCAAAGAGCACATTTTCCCTCCAGTTCAACAAACAGAGCTTCATCTGAGATTTACAGGTTCACTGAAGTCGACAACAAAAGGGAAAAATTAGAGGAAAGACAAGAGGCTGCAACTCCTGAGGGTCATTCAGAAGAAAAACACCTGCTTTTCATGTCAGAACGGTCTTTAAAAAACACTTTCAGCTTCTTTCGGCCTAAACTCTTTGTGTTGAGAGGCTTAAAATAGAGGATTCACGCATGAAAACTGTCACATCTTTGCATCGAAGTAGATAAAACCTGCCTGAAATGTAGAAAATGGGCTTTAAGGTCAACCTCATATATGACATCCTGTCTCAGATATTATCAGATACACAGAAAATAATTAAATCCTCTTATTTAAGGAGCAAAAACCTGCAAAGTTTAGCTTTTTTACATTAAAACATACAATACCAGTGTAAAACTGACTTATATTGACATTACTTTTTCCTCTGAGCCAAATAAAAGCATTTGAGAAGCAAAAACCTGCAAAAATGACTTAAGACCATGGTGATGAACCATGATTGAACAGGAAAAACCTTGGATTTTCACATCAGATCATGTTCTACTCAATGTTTGTTTACAAAGTATCTGAAAATGGTAAAAATAAATGATATCAGATCATGTTCTGTTCAATATTAAATATCTGAAAATGGTAAAAAGGTATCATATCCTGTCTCAAATATTATCAAAAAGCATTAAATCCTCTTATTTAAAGAGAAAAAACCTGCAAAGTTTATCTTTTCTACATTAAAACACATAAAACTAAGGGAAAAATGACTTATATTGACATTATATTTTCCTCTGAGCCAAATAAAAGCATTTGAGAAGCTAAAACCTGACTTGAGATGATGGTGATGAACCATGACTCTGCAGGAAAAACTAATGATTTTAACACCCGATTGTATTGTACTTAACACTTGGTCACAAAGTATCTAAAAATAAAAATATTTAAAATGATAAATCCTCTTATTTAAGGAGCAAAACCTACAAAGTTTAGCTTTTTTACATTAAAACCCAGAAAACTAGTGAAAACCTGAATTATTTTAACATTATATTTTCCTCTGAACCTGAATCAATGCATAATACAAATATTAAGTTTAGTACTGAATAAGACAATATCTGAAAACTGTAAAAATGTATGATATCCTGCCTCAAATATCATCAAAAGCATTAAATGGTCACATCCGAGGAGCTAAAGGCTGCTGTGATGAGTATTTTTGCTTGAAAACGGCTCCAAATGGTGGACATATGACGTTAAAAGTCTTAAACGTTCGCGGCCTCTTGTGACGTTTTGCAGAAACGGCGTGGACTCAATAAAAGCGCCGGCGCCACTACTGAATACTAACCCACCTCCACCGCTCAATTACAATAACAGATTGGATCGGCGTCCAGACAGGGGATAAATCTTGTTTTAGCGTCTGTCGCCGTTAATGTGGCCGCGCTTTCAAACTTAAATAAGCAGCAGTGCCGCGGTAACGGCCGGGGAGGCGGGACAAACAGCCGTAAAAGATCAGGGTTTTACATCTTCGGGTGACCTTTATTTCTCTGTGTTGATTAAACCTCAACCGACCTGGAGGAAGAGTCGGATTATTTTAGGAAAGTTAGTTTAGTTTGTTTTTTCAGGTTAAAACCCTTTTAGGACGTCACATTTTACACCCACTGTCATTTAAATGACTGTAACTCCTATTGACCAAATCCAAACATCATCTTTTTGCTGAAATTGGGTTCTTTCTATTGGTCTAGAACACATGAGGGAAGAGGTCTGCATTGGCTGAGGGGGAGGGGTGGAAGTGGGTGGAGCCTAGAGCAGCAGAGTGCAGTCGGTGAGAGAGACAGGGACGATTTGTATTACTTTTAGCAGCATTTTAGTGAGGTTTTAACAGTGAATTCTTGTGAATAATTGTATATAATAGTGATAGTGCTGTTTTGGAGTGTTCTACTAGTGGGTTTTAACATGTTTTTGTCGAGTTTTGCTGTTTTTTCACCTTTTTTCCACTGTTTTTATCTATTTTTCCAGTTTGTATAGTTCATAGTTTAGTTGTATTTTATCTAGAAATGTCTGTATATTTCTATATATATGTAAATCTATATGCAGATCTATCCAGGACATACACAGATCCAGTGTCTGTATTTGAATCAGATGATGGATGTTTTTGTCAGTGAAATGAGGGGCTCTGTCTACAACTAGACAGAAAGTGAACACAGACTATCACACAGGATCAAAATGACTAGAAAGAACCAAAAATAAGAAGAAGAACATGGACACAATGATCTAGACAAACTACAGTGTATGAACACAAAAAAAGAAGGAAAAGAGTTACAAGGTTATTTCTATAATCTCATAAAGTTTCCTTATCAACATTTACAGTTGCTTTTCATAATAAATATGATAAACATTCAAATCTTTTTTTTTACTATAACACACTGTTTTAAGCTTTTATTACATATAATAATGATAATTAATGGACAGATGTTGAAAGTTAAGTTCTTCCTGAAAAAAGGTGCTAAAGAATTGATATTTTCTGACACTTTTATTGGAAAAACAAAGAAATCTAGGCCTGTAATAATGGTTGTCCTTATGAAGTTAATGTTAAGGATTTTATATGGAAACAACAAAGAAAGGTGTTCATTAAACAGGAATCTAATGGAAGAAGCAATAGATTTTCATGTCAAGATCATGTTCATTTATAAAACAACATTTTTTTACTTAAGTCTAATTGATGCTTAAAAAAATCAGTTTAGTATCAAATATAACAAAGAAAAGCATCAAATGTGCACATTTGAGAAGCTGAAACGTGATGAAATGAGAATAACTCTGTTTTAAAGAGGATTGTGATGGAAAAATGTCACATTTTCATGTAAAACTAAGTTGAGTTTACATCTGATGCTCAAATATCTAAATCTGGCAAAAACACTTGTTTTATTGTTGCAAATATTATCAGATAAGACAAAAAAAGCATAAAATTTTCACATTTGAGAAGCTAAAACCTGCAAATACCTTATGAATCCAAACCTGATGGTCAAATGTTTGAGTCAGATTTGACAAAAATGTGAAGCTAAAACCTTCATTCAGTTCTTTCAGATTTTAACAGGATTCTGCAGGAAAAACGTTTTTAGTTTAATGATTTAAAAAAATTATTTTTATATCGCCTCAAATATCAGATAAGATAAAGAAAGGCATCAAATCTTCAGTTTTGAGGTAAAACACCTCAGATTCATCCATTTCTCTCCATTTTTAACAGGATTTTAGTGGAAAAACATCTGATTTTCTCATCAGATCATGTTCAGTTTAACATCTGATGATAAAATATCTAAAATACATGTATTGCCTCAAACATGATCAAATATTCATAAAAAAGGCGTTATGGACCAGAGCCACTCCCCCTCTGACTCCGCCCCCTTTGTCTTCCAGTGGCCCATGAGCACCTGAAGGACCGCGGCCTGTTTGGACTCCCCCCGCCCCCCCCTGGGGCCAGCCCGGCTGAGTACTACCACCTGATGGCGAGCCACCGGAGCCCCTACAGCGAACTGCTGATGCAGGGGGCGGGGCCAACAGCGGGGGCCCACCCCCTGTCCGACTACATCAGCCCCATTGATGGTGAGTCAGACTGGGATTGGGTTTCACCTGAGGACACTGGGGACGGTAACAACACAGGGACTTATCTGATCTGGACCGGTCCAAAGATCAGGTCCTTGGAGGACTTAGAGGACAGTTGTAGGGGACAACACCGGAACTTATCTGATCAAGTACCGGGTCCAAAAGCCAGGTCCCTGGACTGAGAGGACAGTTTTAGGGACAACACCGGGACGGTCCAGTCTAGGAGACAGTCCAGTCTAGAGGAAGGTCCAGTCTAGAAGAAGGTCCGGTCTAGGGTACGGTCCAGTCTAGGAGACAGTCCAGTCTAGAGGACGGTCCAGTCTAGAAGAAGGTCCAGTCTAGGGGACGGTCCAGTCTAGAGGACGGTCCAGTCTAGAAGAAGGTCCAGTCTAGGGGACGGTTCAGTCTAGAGGAAGGTCCAGTCTAGAAGAAGGTCCAGTCTAGGGGATGGTCCAGTCTAGAGGACAATCCAGTCTAGAGGACGGTCCATATGGCTTTGGAGCATTATCTCTAAAAATGAATGTGTTTTACGTCATTGACTTGTGTTTATGACTTTGTCCATCTTGTTGCATCTTTTACATCATTTTCAGTGTGTTGCATCTTTCCAGACTTTTTCATCTTGTTACATTTTTTATGTTTTTACATCTTGTCACATATTCATCATTTTCATCCCAGTTTTCAGTCTAATCGCATATTTTACCAACTTTTCTGCATTTTCATCTTGTTGCATCTTTTATGTCATTTAGTCTTTTGTTCTTTGTCTTCTTGTGTTTTTTTATTTCCGTATATCTGATGTACTGTGACATGGGTTTCTGGATGATTTCTGATTGTCCCAGTCACTTTTCCTCCTAAACGTTACTCGTATCAGTGGGTTTCATACACTTTTCTTCCTGGGCTGCTGTTTTTTTTTTTCATCCGGCTACTTACGCTGTATTTATTTTCCTGGAAATTCTGTTGTCTGAGGGCCTGGGTGGACGGTAATGCATGAGTCTCACCTGCAGCAGCTGATTCTTATGAGCGCCGGTTTAGGACAGACCCTTTTTCACTCCCCCCACATTTCCCAGCTGCTGTGGCATCGTTTGAACCTGCAACCTTCAGTCCGGCAGCCGGAAAAACCGAGCCTCGGGGACGCTGAGCACACATTGGTCAAGTCAAATCACTCGGCAGTCGGAGGCGCCCGGGCCTCCCAGTGTCGGCCGCTGATATAAATCACAGCGGGGGAGGGGGAGGGGCCGCCGAGCCGGAGTCGAGCCGGGCTTTTCCATTGGTCCATTTATCAGGGGAAGTGGCACATTAATAAACACATCTCCCCAGAGGTGAGAGGAAGCAACAGAGATGAATACGACTGCCAGTTCTGAACGGCCTTGTCCGAGCCGCCGCCATCCCTTGATAACGAAAAGAAACGCACCTGACCGGCTGCGCCCGCCCCCCATCCTCCCAACGCCGTCATCCTGAGCTACACGTCAACTTCAGCCGCTTAAATGTCCAAATTAGCGTCCCATGACGACACCCCCCAAACGGTAACGTCTTTAGTAATAAACCCACGTCCCTCGAGGAACCGGCGTTGATGTTGTTCCTCTTTTATGCGTTTGTTTTGTCATCATTCACGTCCTGCTCTCGACCGACTCCAGTCTCAAAGCGACGATTTCTAAACAGATAACATATGTTGGAGATTTGTACTGGAGGACATACTTAGAAACAACCTTTTAGCCCCCGTCATTAAGCACGGCGGGGAAAGCACACAGAGCAGGATTAATCGGTCGGGGAGACGCCACGCCGGCCTCCTCGCCGCTTTACATGAAGACTCCGACAAGACGGACGCCAGATGTGTTTGTTTCCTGGTGAAGTCAAGTAGACGAACTTTAAGACAGAACAGGTTTAGCGTCAGACCGGAGCACTTGTGTGGTTTGTCCTTTGCATCGTTTTCATCTGGTTTGTTGTTTTCATCGGTGTGTCTTTTTCGTCATTGTACATCAGACATGTCAAACTGATTTAAGTTCAGGTTCCACATTCAGCCCAATATGATCTTAAATGGACCTGACCAGTAAAATAATAGTAACCTAGAAATAATGTGAACTCCAAACGCTTCTCTGTGTTTTAGGGTGAAAAAGGTCAAATTACATCATGAAAATGTTTAAACTATCCTTTAAAAAATGTGAATAACCTGAACTTCCACAAAGAACCTGAAATTTATATGAAAAAATAATAAAAATTAAGTTCAGTTTTAACATTATTATACACAAAACATTTAGTAACAAGACAGAATATTGGTAAAATTACACTGATTTTTCTTAAGACATTTCATGTTGTTCATATTTTTTGTGAAAGGATAGTTTGTAACTGTAAATATTTTCTTGCACTTTTACTTGTTTTACACTAAAACAAAGAGAAAAATTTGGAGGTGTTGTTATTTGTAGGTTATTATGATGGTATTTTACTGGTCTAACCCACTTGAGATTGAATTGTTTCTATGTCCAATCCTCATGAACAGGACATCTTACAGCTGTAGACATGATGTGTCCCAATATTTATGTCCATAT
>JAPQRQ010000013.1:359629-373788 GCA_037367365.1 Apogon talboti | reverse complement strand
TTTCTCTCTAGGCTACTTTCTTTCTTGGCTACTTTCTTTCTTGGCTACTTTTTCTCTTGGCTACTTTCTCTCTAGGCAACTTTCTCTCTAGGCAACTTTCTTTCTTGGCTACTTTCTATCTAGGCTGCTTTCTTGGCTACTTTCTTTCTAGGCAACTTTCTTGGCTCCTTTCTCTCTAGGTTACTTTCTTTCTTGGCTACTTACTTTCTAGGCAACTTTCTTTCTTGGCTACTTTCTCTCTAGGCAACTTTCTTTCTTGGCTACTTTCTCTCTAGGCAACTTTCTTTCTTGGGTACTTTCTCTCTAGGTAACTTTCTTTCTTGAGTACTTTCTTTCTAGGCAAATTTCTAGGTTACTTTCTTTCTTCGCTACTTTCTAGGTAACTTTCTTTCTTGGCTACTTTCTCTCTAGGCAACTTTCTTTCTAGGTTACTTTCTTGGCTACTTTCTCTCTAGGCAGCTTTCTTTCTTGGCTACTTTCTCTCTAAGTAACTTTCTCTCTTGGGTACTTTCTTTCTAGGCAAATTTCTAGGTTACTTTCTTTCTTGGCTACTTTCTTTCTTGCCTACTTTCTTTCTTGGCCACTTTCTTTCTTGGCTACTTTTTCTCTAGGCAACTTTCTTTCTTGGCTACTTTCTCTCTAGGCAACTTTCTTTCTTGGCTACCTTCTCTCTAGGCAACTTTCTTTCTAGGTTACTTTCTTTCTTGGCTACTTTCTCTCTAGGCAGCTTTCTTTCTTGGCTACTTTCTCTCTAGGTAACTTTCTTTCTTGGGTACTTTCTCTCTAGGTAACTTTCTTTCTTGGGTACTTTCTAGGCAAATTTCTAGGTTGCTTTCTTTCTTGGCTACTTTCTAGGCAACTTTCTTTCTTGGCTACTTTCTTTCTAGGTTACTTTCTTGGCTACTTTCTCTCTAGGCAGCTTTCTTTCTTGGTTACTTTCTTTCTTGGCTACTTTCTTTCTAGGCAACTTTCTCTCTAGGCTACTTTCTTTCTTGCCTACTTTCTTTCTTGGCCACTTTCTTTCTTGGCTACTTTTTCTCTAGGTAACTTTCTTTCTTGGCTACTTTCTAGGCTACTTTCTTTCTTGGGTACTTTCTTTCTTGGCCACTTTCTTTCTAGCCTACTTACTTACTACGTTACTTTCTTTCTTGGCTACTTTCTTTCTCGAACCAGCATCTCTCATTCCCGCTGTAGAAGAGCCAAGGACGAAACCGCTACACCGTCAAACACTGTGGCTCTGGAGACTGCTCTCTGACAGAGTTAACTCTACTATTTGGATGTTAGGCTTAGGGCTATAGTATAAGCATCAAAAATGTGTATTTTGTTACAAAATTCCAAATTTGCATATATAGTGTTCTAGGACACTAAAAATAGCTGCCCAGAGGTATTTCAATGAGTTTTAACCATTTTTTTTCCACACTATGATGATCATGATCGATGTAAACATATGTTTTGTGTATTCCCTGTGAATGTCCAGAAGCCGTACATCTGTAAGATCCCCGGCTGCACCAAGCGCTACACTGACCCCAGCTCCCTCAGGAAGCATGTGAAGACGGTCCACGGCCCTGAAGCCCACGTCACCAAGAAGCAGCGTGGTGACCTGCAGCCACGACCTCCGGCGCCGCGGGAAAACAGCGAGAATGAGACAGGTCACAGCGACCGGATCCAGAGAGGTGGCAAAATCTCTGACGGCGGCTCCCCTAGAGGCGTGGACGACTACTTGCACATCAAGTCCATCAAGACGGAGAACTCAGTGGTGAGACGCAAACACATTCTGATCTGATGACTGACTTATAACTAAACAATGCAATGATATTTATCCCAATAGAATAGAATAGCCTTTGTCATTGTGCTACTCCAGTGAATGCAACAATATTAACGAAACACCAGTCCCTTAGAAAATAAGAATAGAGCAAATATAAAATTTCAAAAAATAATAAGACAATAGAATATACATTTAATAATATAACATTTTATATATAAATAAATAAGAAAACTGGACAAAATATTAATGACAATTTCCATTATAGGAAGTGATTCTTGAGGGAAGTGGTTGAACTATATTATGTTTTGTAACCATTAGAAAAGAAACACCTAAATTCAACATGTTCACATACTTTTTGTCCATATAATGTAGTTTTATTTAACACTGAAAACTCCAACGGCTACATCTTGTATGTTAACTATGCTAACCTTCCTGCTCTGCTTGACTGCCTTCTTTGCTACTTTCCTCCTGGACAGACTTTGCTAAGGTGAGCCTCTTTCGTTGAAATTTTCACCATTTACGCCATAAAAACAGGAGATTTTACTCCAAAAACACCCTGATGACGTGATCATCCCTATGTTGTTGATTCTGTATTGGTTTGTTTGTGCATTATAAGTCTGCATGTCATCCATGAGCCCATATACGTACCCCAGACCTCCAGTGGAGACCACTCAGACCGCCCTCACCAGTCACGTCATGATAAGAGCCTCTGCATGTTTAATATTCAGATGGTGGGAATTGGCTTTAATGTCGTGGAGGTGGAATGTGGCTGGTGCTGCTGCGTGGAAGCGGTTCAACAGGCCATAGTTGACCCCCTTCCGGACCATAAGTGGGGTTAAAGGGGCCCAGACCTGATGAAACCCCCATGATATCAGTAGTACTGAGTCATATACACAAGAATTACTTGATTTTTTCAACATTTTATTGGGGGTTGAGCTTTGTCAGGTAACTTAAATGAGAAAACTAACGGACTTAAATCTTAAAGCTCTAAACAATTAGTAAAAATAGTGGACATCCAAAGGGATCAAAGATTAGGACCATCCTTCCCAGTAGTGTTTACACCTTAAAATAAAAGCACATGAAAAACAAAACATAATTTAATTGGAACATAATGTTCAATTAATTTGTCTGTTCATTATATGATAAAAGTCAATACTTCCTGAAACTTCAAGTTTTAAGACTAGCAAGTCCAATACACTATAATAGAACAGAATAGAATAAAATACTATAGAATAGAATACAATAGAACACAAAAATGTTGAAAGTTCAACACCGATAACATAGAATAGTATACTTTGGCCCGTCACACTGGAAAAAAGAGGGTAATTCATGAGGCTTAAGTGTTTTTTGTAAAAGTCAGAAGGAAAATAAACCAGCCCAACCTTAAATATGGACGTGGACCAACACTCGTCTCTGTCTTCAGAGGTCGGTTTGTTCAGAAAAGCAAAGAAAACGTGATCCATGTGGCGACGAAGCGCCTTTCATCCTGCACATTTCTAATTCACAGACAGACTCAGACAGTCTGTAATCTACGCTGCACCCCCACCTCCTCACCCACAGCCCCGAAAAAAAACCCATTATTTACAATTAAGCTGGGGGAGGATAAAAGAGCCAATGATGCACTGCTCCACTTCTCTTACGGAGATTGGAGGAGCTGCAACCGGGACTTCTTCAACCCTCAACTGTAGGTTTCTGTAAACGGATACGTGGAACCTCAAGATGAAGCGTCTAGATCAGAGCTGTCAAACTCATTTAAGTTAAGATTCCACATTAAGTGGGTCAGACCAGTAAAATAATAAGGTAATAACTTATAAATAATAACTGTTTTACAGTCAAACAAGTACAATTACATTATGAAAATGTGAATACCCTGAACTACCATGTACAACCTGAAATTCCTTCAGAAAAATAAGCGTAATTTAATTTCAACAATATTATGTCTCAGCTTATTAACACAACTTAAAGATGATACAAATACACAAAACATTTACTAACAGGCAGAATATTGTTATAATTGCACTCTTATCTTTATAATTTTTGGTTGCTCATATTTATTCAGGTTATTTACGTCTTATTGTAAGTAATTACATAAAAATGTAAATATTTTCATAATGTAATTTTACTTTTGTCACATTCAGCCCAGGAGAACATTTGGAGTTGTTATAAGTTATTATGCTATTATTATACTTTAATCACATCAGGCCGCTGAACTAAAACGAGTTCGACATCCTTGATGTTAAATGATGTCAGTGTTAAATTCATCTTGTGGGCCAGATTGGACCATTCAGGGGCTAGTTTTGGACTGTAGGCCGTATGTTTGACACCCCTGATCTAGATACAGGATGTTAGATTTACATTTATATTAAGCAAAAAAAAGCACTTTAATGGTGAATCTTTACCCTAGGTTGTGATGTCTTCCTAACCTGAACCAAACCCCTAATATTTTAGGTTTGTGTAATGAAAGTACTTTATCCAGGGCTATAGGAAGAGCATAGTGTGCTTTAAAGGGATATGTGGTATTTCTATTTCCAAATATTAAAAAATTACCTTAAATTGCCAATAGTGTTAAGAATAAAGAGCTGTGACGTTCTGCCAAAGATGCCAATGTATTGGACTGTAGAGGTATGAACTGAATTTATTTCCAGTGACGGGCCACAGCATTTACGTGGATTTATGAGTCATTTTTATCACAGCTCGACAGTTTTTTTTTCAGCATTAAACCAAACCCTTGTATCTTTCCATAACACTAACCATAAAAGTTGGATCTACAGCACAGATATGCTGCCATTTTGTTTGGTTCTTGCTTCTCTGACTCTGTTCTGGTGTGTGTTCTGCTTTTCGTCCATACCTCGGTCCAGATGTATCAGTCCAGCCCTGGCGGTCAGTCATCACGTAGCAGCGAACCATCACCACTTGGCAGCGCCACCAACAATGACAGTGGAGTAGAAATGGCGGCGCACAGCGGGGGGAGCCTGGGGGACCTCAGCACCCTGGACAACCTGCCCTTTGTGGAGTCCATGAGTTTTGAAGACTCCCCCGGTGGGGTCGCAGCGGTGGCCCTCAGACTCCAAAGGCAGTTGGGCATCGGTCAATGTCTGGAGCGTCTGAAGAAGGAGAAGCTGAAGACAGTGAGGGACTCCTGTCGGTGGGCCGGCAGCCCAGCACCCACAGCCCCCGGCGCCAAGCTGCCACCCATACTGCCGAGCAGTGAGTAGAGCTTCCACAAGGTGGTCAACTGGGACCTTCAACCAAACTTATTTTAGTTCAGACCAATATGATCTCCAGTGAAATAACACAATAACCTATAAATAATGACATACACAAATGTTTCTCTCTGTATATTTTCATAATAACTAAAACATTTACAAACTATCCAAACAAAAAAGATGTGAATAACCTGAAAAAACTGAAAAGTTGTGAGAAAAATAAGTGCAATTTTAACAATATTATGCCTGAACTTATCATTTGTACATGTACGTTACAGATCGGATCTACAAAGGCACAAAACATTTAATAACAGGCAGAATATTCAAATTACACTTATTTTTCTTTTTACGTCTCAGGTTGTTCATATTTGTTCAAGTTATTCACATTTTATTGTTAAAGAATAGCTTGTAAATGTAAATATCTTCATAATTTAATGGGGGGGGTTTTGCACTAAAACACAGAGAAAAATTTTGAGTTGTCATTTACAGGCATAATGTAATATTATTTTCACATTAAACCAAGAAGATAATTTGGAGCTATTATTTCTAGGTTATTTTGTATGAGAGGCCATATAGGCCGAAAGACATTGGAATTCTTGCCCATACCTGCTGAATATGTCTCTCCATACAACAGAAGGACTTTCACATACAGTATATGGGTGTGTGTAGTCTCCACACTGTTGAAAAACTTACAGAAGAGGGGGAGAGCACATGGACAGAGGATAGAGGACAGGAGAGAGAGAGAGACAGAGAGAGCGAGAGAGAGAAAAAGAGAGAGCAAGAGGGAGACAGAGGGAGAGCGCGATAGAGAGAAAGAGAAAAAAGCGAGAGAGAGCAACACCCTGACTGTTAATTTCTTAAGTGTAATTTTTGTACTTTGCAAATTCATCGTGTGGGCTGGATTGGAACCTTTGGCGGACCAGTTTTGGCCCTCGGGCTGCATGTTTGACATCCATGTTGTAGTATGTTAATCCTCAAAAATCAAAAGCTGAATTGTTGTCCTCTGCTTTCAGGGTCCTTCTTGGAGAGTCCAGTTGTGGGTGGTGGTCCTCTGTCCTTCCCTGGTTCCGGCTTTGGTGATCTGAGCTCCACTAAAATGACTCAGCTTGGAAGTCTTCCAGAGCGCCGTGACAGCACCTCCAGCACCCTGAGCTCAGTTTACACCCTCAGCCGCCGCTCCTCAGGCATCTCCCACTGCTACTCGAGCCGGCGCTCAAGTCAGGCGTCGCAGTTCAGCGCCAACAACATCAGCTCTGCGGACTTCTACGACCCCATCTCTGTGGACATCTCACGACGCTCAAGCCAGGCAAGCCAGAGGGGGGCAAGTGGTGGACAAGGGAGTCTACTTGACCTCCTCAGCCTGACTCCGGCCCAGCACTACCGACTCAAAGCCACATACGCCGCTGCCACTGGGGGCACTCCACCAACACCTCTGAACCTGGATCGTAACTATTTAAAGCCAGAGATGTATGGGGATTCCAAAGAACTGTCGAACATCAGCCAAGATCCGACTCCCAGGCACTACAGCAGTCATGCCAGGCAGAGCATGATGCCCCATAAGGTCCCATCTCATGTCCCCCGTCGAGCCAGTGACCCTGTGGGACGTCCGGCTGTCCTCAATTCCACAATCCAGACACAAATGCATCGCTACAACAGCATGGGTACACTGAGCGGAGGATTTAACACACTGCCCCACCTGCCTTGTACAGAAGATTGGCAACATTCAGGTGGTAGTGTTCACTGTAACTATAACAGTTTACGTCCACCAAGCATTTCAGAGAATCTCACCACACAAACAATGCCCGATGACATCCCACAGGATGATCTGATCCTGCCTGATGACATGTTGCAGCATGTCAGTGCAGATGAGAGAACATCTCAGTACAATTTCCAAGGAAACCCCAATCTCCAACCCTTAGCTAGAAGGAGCAAAAGATCCCATCATGCCAACATGAACTTGCCCACCAGCACCAGTCCAGGACAACACCACCTGTGTCCATCACCTTCATGGGACAGGAAAGCCAATCTATGTATCCAGTATACCTGCCTGTCTTCATGTTTTGCAGATTCCAACCTGGCCTTTATTGAGCAGAACCACAACTTTGGATCTTTTCACAGAAACCTCCTCCATCATCAGGTGATTAACAACCAGGCAAATGCAACACAGAAGACGAGTGAAGACGGAGAATCTATGAGATTTCAGCAGTCGTCAAATCTTAATGACCCAATCAGCTCCCAGTGCAGGTTTAACCAAGGCGTCAAGTCTTATGACAGGAACGGCAACAGTATCAATGCACCTCATGAAAACACATCAACATTCACCTGCAAATACGAGCCGGCGGACACACATTGTCCTGATTCTGGAGGTCAAGCTACGAAAGTTAAAACTGAGGACTGTGGTGCATCAAATGGCAACATGACCTCCCAGCATCCCTTGCAAATTGTGAATCAAAGCCATCTCCAGCCGAGACCACCATCAGAACCCACACCTCTCAAAAGGCACATATCCATATCAAAGATTACACAGCAAACAAGACAACCAGACACATCCACACAAGCCACTGGTGGCGACAACTCCAACGATGACTCCCTCTTCTACACAGTACAGGTCCGAGTCTATGAGTCCAGTGGGAATCTAGACTCTCACAGGCCTCCTTTGGAAAACAACATGGGGTCACCCAGTCTAGGTGGCATCCACACATCCAGGACTTCGGACTCGGAGTCGGAGCCGGCTCAGATAGACTTTGACAGTATGTTGGACGATGGCGATCAGTCCAGCCTCATGATGGGAACCCTGAGCCCCAGTCTGCTCCAGAGTCTATCCCAGGGTTCCTCCCGCCTGACGACCCCCAAGAACTCGGTGACACTGCCACCTGTGCCCGTGGAGATGGGGAACATGGCCGTGGGGGACATGGGCTCACTGCTTAGTGCTTTGGCAGAAGAGAGCAAGTTTCTCAGTTCAGTGTCTTAGCCACATGTGGTTTCTTCTGAGAGACACATACAGTATTTGCAGAGGTTGAACTCCTGATGCGCAATTAACACTCAACCACAGACTTGGAAGTGGGATAATTCATGGAACCATATGCGATTGTGTACCAGAATGCCTCTGGTGTGTTCTTGTACAGTACAGTTTGATGATTATTTAACAATGGCAGTTTTCTATCCTTTGGAAAAGCCATATTGTTTGTTTTTTGCCTTATGGTAGGTAGTTGAATAGATGTATTGGACTGTAGTAAGATCAGTTTACTAAGTGCCTGGCTCAGCCAATCAAACATGTATCTGCTTACATTAAAAGTGAGTAAATGAAACCAGGCAGTGACTGAATGCCTACATATTTGGAATGTACCATCACCTGCAAACTCTAAAAAAAAAGTACTTTATCTCCACTTATTTATGCAGGAGAAAAAACTGTTTGATCAGTACATTCATTGAGTTTACAGTCACTGTCGTCAGTGAGTCGTCATTCGACTGCTGCATCACTGCTCAGATTAACTGTGACATCTCGGCATCAAGCATCACAGACTTGATTTGGGACTGGAATTATGAGCCCATGCGTTGATAAATCGGTTTTTGCTCTTGCAGAATGATGAACAGAAGACTTGTAGAATATACAACATCTGAAGAGACACTTGTTTTTCTTTCCTTTTGTACATGGTTGTACTGGTTGATTTGTTAATATCATTTGTACATTTTTATCAAATATAATATTGACATTGATTTTTTTAAACTAAAGGTGTTTTGTGTTGTTTTTCAAACATATAAAGCCTCTAAGCACAGGTGTCAAACATACAGCCCGAGGGCCAAAGCCGGCCCGCCAAAGGTTCTAATCCGGCCCATGGGATAAATTTGCGAAATACAAAAATTACACTTAAGATATTAACAATCAAGGATGTTAAAATCATTTTAGTTCAAGTTCCGCATTCAGACCAATAAGATCTAAAGTGGATCAGACCCTTAAAATAATAACAGAATGACCTATTAATGACTACGATTTTTTTCTTTATTTTAGTGAAAAAAAGTTAAATTACATGAAAATGTTTACATTTACAATCCTTTCACAAAAAATATGAACAACCTGAAATGCCTAAAGAGAAATAAGTGAATTTTAACCAATAATTGTATCTACAACTGTATATTTGTAGATCCACGATGATCTACATGTATAAAGGATAACCTCAGGCATGTTATTCACATTTTTATGGAAACTTTGTCGGAAAAAATAACCATCATAGTTTATTTACATGACATGGACAAAAGTATGTGGACCCATTGAATTCAGGTGTTTCTTTTCCAACAGGGGTCTGGGATACAAAAGAATAATGACAAATGTCATAATATAGTTTTATATTGGGATAAATATCATTGCATTGGTTAGTTTGGTTTCAAATGTTATCTTTGTTTCCAAAATGACTCAGAGATGGTTTTGACTTCATTTCTCTCAACATTAATTTTATTTTGTTTTTATCCCTGACTATGGTTTTAAATGTTCTACCACTACATTGATAAAATATTTTTCATGCTCTGATTGTAAATAATAATTTTCTAACACAACTAACCATCTACTTTCTTCACATCTCACTGGGGAAGAAAAATCTCCCATTAAACCTTATAGACTATTAGAGATATTAGAAAATATTATTTACATTATTTACAATGATACATTTTTAAAAAGAGTAGTTAGTAGTAAGAATATAAAAAAAAATACAGTTTTACCACGTTGTATCACTAAAAGGAATTAACAGGTGCAGTATATATTAATGTTTATAAACTACAGTATATGGACATAAATATTGGGATACATCATGGCTACAGCTGTAAGATGTCCTGTTCATGAGGATTTGAGATAAAAACATCAGTATAATAAATACAATCAAACAATATTAACTATATTATTATTATAATATTGATAAAATTTTAAGACATCTCATGTTCATATTTATTCAGGTTATTCACATTTTTTGTGAAAGGATGCTGTGAACATTTTCATGTAATATGTGTGTTTGAAACCCCAGATATAGATCACTGTGCTCAAGAAGTGAAGGTTCTCACTCTATTCAACGCATCTTAAACTCAGTCTGGAGCTCTAATCTCCTGCTTCTTGTTCTAACCATTAAATACGGTATATTAGCATTACCTGGAGCTCCAGCATAACATTTCAACGATTAGTGATTAACTGAATATTCGTGGTTTAAGTTTAGCAAAACTACATGAGGGGAGTTTTGATTGAAAAAAATATAACTATTTTATTTTTTGTTAAACATCAAGTTGTCATTAGAAACCTGTCAAAAACACTTGTTTTGCCAAATCATACCCATTTTCTCAGGAATTTACAGTTCCACACTGAACAAATAACTAACCACAGTCAACACTCATTAACTTCATGTAGATAAATCGACTCAAGAAGTGGCAGCTCTGGTACTATTCAACACACCCTGAAATTGGTGTGGTTTTCCCGAGCATTTTCTTGTTCTAACAAGAATCAATAACTTCCCAAAACCCTCTGGGCCTTCAACAAGTGCAAGTTTTTAGGGCTTACCTTCGGCCTCAATGTCACCTGGACCTATTTCTTCACCTGGAGATAGAACATAGAAACCATCAGGTGAGGACAACGAGGTTCAGTCATGTGTTTTTATCAGAAGAAGTGAGACTACCAAAGCTCATGACCGAGACTATGGTGCCTCCAGTACAGTTGGTGGCAGTAACACATCTTTAAACGGGGGGACAACTATTGATAAAGACTATAAAAATCAAGAATCAATAACAATTTGAATGTGTGAGGTTGTCAGGTTCTGTTCTATGTTAGAGTCCTGTGGTCTGGATGCAGATCAATCTCCCAATAGAAGTGGGTGGTACTTTGACTGGAGGAGAACTCAACTAATTCAATCAAAGTCCATATATGACTTCTATCAGTGATCAATAGGAACTATATTGATATCTGGAACCATTTACATGTTATAAGGACAAATTTGTCAAAACTCTGAATAGACTTTGTAGACATTGTCCCAAGGAAGATGCATATAAAATTTGAAATGAATCCGACGAGTAATTTCGGAGAAGAAGATCGTTCAAATGTAGACATTGGTGACCTCGAGTTTAACCCTTCAGGGTCACTCAAGGTCAAATGTCATGGATCCAAATGACCTCTACCAGTGATCAACAGTAACTATATTGATATCTCTAACCATTCCCATGTCCCAACCATTAAAATATGGACCATTAGAAGGAACGGGAAATCTGTAACATTTCAAAACTTTTAAAAAATTCTAAAATCAAAATTTCTCAAAACTGTGAAGAAAACTTTGTAGACATTGTCCCTAGGAAGACACAGATAAAATTTTAAAATGGATCCAACCAGTAGTTTTGTCAGAAATGTTTGAACAAATTGCTGTGATAACAATGACAAAGACAACAACGAAGACGGCGATGACAGACACAGCTCGAGGCCCATCAGCCGATGAGCTAAACACTAATACTGTTTTTCCAGATTGTCCTTCTGTTTTCTCAGATATCAAGGTGCACATCCAACAAGCAAATGGTTAAAATGTAAATAAAAGGCACAGTCTATGCTCATGATTTTCATGTAGATAAATCTGCACTATTCAACGCACCCTGAACTCGGCCTGGTTTTCCAAATCAGATCTGATCTCCTGCTTCTTGTTGTAACTGAGTAAATATTATTCATAAGTCCGTCCCCATGGAGGGAAGAGTGTTGATCACTTCAATAATTCAACAACGAAACTTTTGTCTTTGAAGGCACGTTCTGGAATCCTTTGCCAACGACGCACTTTCCTGAAACCTTTCTCGACTGCAACGCCACATGATCTGAAGACGACCTCTTTCGGGGCAGCTTTGAAATAACTTCCTCTGACCTCATCTTACCTCAGCGGCAAGAGCGGGTTTGACATAATGTAAATCCTCACTCCGAGGCTGATGAAAAAGAATCCTAACAGGAGGGGAAAAGGCTGGATGTGCTGCTGCTGCCGCCGTTCGCTGTGTGTACTTCAATATTAGCCCTGACAGAGCGACCCAGAGGAGGCCACTGCTGAAACCACATAAAACAAAGCAGCTGAGAGGACGCAGCGCTCAGCGTTGCAGAGGGGAACAAATGATTTTAGTCTGTCAGGGAATTCAGCTGAGGATACGTTTGATCTGGAGTTTGTGATTGCTTTTGCCACTGGAATACCTTATTCTCTAAGAGATGTGAAGTGGGAGAGAAAATTGCCCTGGGCTGTGAAATCCAACCAGGCCCTGAAACAAGAGGTGGAGATAAGACTCACAAAGATGGAGAATTAGCAGCACCTTCATTTATGGATGGAAATAACCCAGTGAAGAAGATAAAAGACGGTCTTCAGCGCTGTGATGCTAAATTAATGGATTATTAATGCAGCTAAAGAAGTGAGAAATGCACTGTAAGCGAACCAAAGAGGGAGGGACTGGATTTTTCAAACTGGGTTCTGTCCAGGAACGGGTTACCCATATCTTCCACAAAGTTCACTGTGACTTATTAAGACTTTTTAATAGCACTTATAAGCAAGTTTAAGTCAACTTCACAACCTTAACTATTGGGAAATATATGTAACATAAAATGATCAGTCTTTTTCAGAGCAGATGTGACAATACAGAAGCATACACAATTCACAAAATCTATATAAAACTGATAAATACAAGAAAGGACAATTTATGATTTCCAATTTTTTTTTGTTGTTTTTGGCTGCATTATCTTAGGGCAAAACATGATTCTAAAGTACTCTTTACTAAAACACACTCACTATTAATATGTAACCAGAAGAAAGAGGCAAACATTGGATTTGGAATTATTGCCGAGTAACAAACGTCTCCAAAAGAACAATCTAAATTGTTTCACAATTTTCAGAAAGAAAAACCTGACTTAAACAAGTGAATTCCATTATTATTGTTGGTTCAGACCTACCTGAACCAACAATAATCTAAAGAAAAAATGATCTTAATGTGGTGAAAATTGTTTAGGATCATTCACGACAGTCATTTTCAGTCGGTTACATTTAGGACACCATATCTCAGGAACACTTTTAACAAAATGTGCCTTAACACAAACGTTCACTTAGACTGAGACAGTTTGAGTGGTCAAAGGTCAAAGGTTATGGTTACTGTGGCCTGGTGTCTGCCTGTTCTTATAACAACTACATTTCAGGAAAATACATGAGGGAGGTTTTTTTTCCCTTTTTTTTAATTCGGTACAAATACTTGAACTTGAAGGAGAAACTGAGTAGAATTTGTCTAAAACTATAGAATCAGTAAAGTGTCACTGAGTGTAGGTTGATAGAAAAGTACATGAAACCTGAGGAGAAAAAAAACAACTGGGAAATTGGTATTGATAATGTATGTTGTTTTTACAGTGCTTTATAAATAAAGTTGAGAAACTGGTATTAAAGCTGAGTTAGCAGCCCTAGAAATCGATCCAGCTCTGCTCTATTTCCAACAAACTCTACTCTTTTGAGTTCTCCACACTGAGATCCAAGTCAGATGGGATGTTCACTGAGGTGGGTCGTCCCCGCTGCCGCCGATGGCGTCTCTTCACCCGTTTGTATCTCACTGAGTAGATGTTAATATTCATGGCCGATTCCTGATATCCGGATCATCTCCAAACGCAGACGGACAGGCCTCTCCGCCGTCACTTCGACCACAAGCCTCTGAAATTGATTCCTAAATGAATATCATCTTCCAGCTCGAGCAGGCGGAGGCTGAACTCTGGAGGGAATTTACATATGAGTCTAATAGAAATGAATGAGGCGTCAGTGACTATCCATCATCGCCGCTGACACTGGGGCGGCAGGAGGGACTCCGTCTTGGTACACAGTCACAAGTGTAATAAAAGCTACTATAACGGCGGTCGGTGGCAGCGGTACTTAATGTTCCCCAACCACAGCCAAAGCCAATGCAAAACACTAACCCTCACAAAGACACTAACGTTCAGGGCGTTGAAGCAGATAACCGGGTCTGAAAAGTGCAACCAGGATGGATTCAGTTTGTGTTTAGTCTTAACTCTTCATTTTCTAGTTTTCAGAGGGATCACACACATCATATCAATAAATAGTTCCAATGTCCCTGTATGTCAGCATCATCTTCTATCAAGAATCAGTCCCAGTTGAATGTGTGAGGTTGTCAGGTTCTGTTCTATGTTAGAGTCCTGTGGTCTGGATGCAGATCAA
>JAPQRQ010000013.1:258989-269809 GCA_037367365.1 Apogon talboti | reverse complement strand
GAGAGTGTTGTTTGTCTCTGTGTCAGCCCTGCGATGAACTGGTGACTTGTCCAGGGTGTACCCCGCCTTCGCCCTTATGTAGTGAGGATAAAGCGGGTTCAGATGATGACTGACTGACTGACCCCCAAATCAAGTCGCCTGTTACTTGTCCCATTACGGACATTTCCTGGAGATTTCGTTAAAATCCGTCCACAACTTTTTGCGTTATGTTGCTAACACACAGACAGACAACCAAACCCTGGTGATTACATAACCTCCCTGGCGGAGGTAATAATCATAGTTGTATGACTTTTTTCTTGCTGATGTCCAAGTGTAATTTGTGTTTATCATTAAACCACCATCATAGACACAAACTACACAAAGCCTCGAAACAAGTTAAGAATTCACCAGATTTTAGACCATTTCTTCTTCTATTCAGCCTCATCTCAGAGGTAATTATTTGCTTTTACAGAGAGAGACTTTTATTTGCAGTGAAATATTTGCACTTTGCTTTTAATGAACAGTTTAGTTTCGTTTGATTTAGCTCTTACTCCTGTCGCGCATTAAATAAAGTCAAACCACATTAAAAGCAGATGAATCTGATTCTTTTAGTGTTGAATCAGTTTATATATTCAAAACTCAGAGAGGCTTGGTGATTATAGTCGTACATGTCAACCAGAAAAAGGTGTTTCATAAAGTCAGAATAAAATATTGGGTCTGTTGTCATAAAATGATTGTGACTCAGTGATATATTGCTGATAAACTGGAACTGGGACTCGGTCTGTGAACACTGAACCTGGTCAAAGGTGATTGAACAGGAAGAAAAAGACCAATGTGTCTGAAAACAGAACTATTCCAACGTTTTGGGCGACTGTGTGTGTTTGAGATGTGGTCCAGACAAAGATAATCAACACATCTGGGCAGTTTATAGTTGGGATTCAGTGATCTTTGATAATGTTGGTAATAGCTGAACAACATTTCCCATAATGTAATGCATCACTGTGCAGGTCCAGTAAATGTCGACGTTGTTCAAAGTTCACTCAGGCTGTTTTCAGATCCAGTTTTCACATGTAGTTTATTATCCCTCAGGTTCTCGTTGTAGAAATAATAACATTTTCCTTTTTTATTGTCGTCTTATTAGATTAGATTACACTTTATTGATCCCACAACGGGAAAGTTCAACGGTCAATGCAGCAACAGAATAAAGTGCGAGAAAAAGTGTACAGTATAAAAATAGTGCAAAAAGTAATCTATAATAATAATAATCTATCACAATGATAATAATCATAATAGCAATAATAATAATAATAAGTATACAGACTGTATCCATATTTCCAGCCTACTGGTCCATTACAGTGGAGTTGCATAAACACTGACACACTTGAACTCCACTGTGTTAAATGTCATCTTTAAGCCCAAAACGGCCCTGTAAACCCCCGGAATACCACCTGGTTTTACCCATAACTCTTTGCACCACTGATTTAAGCCCCTCCCCTTTTTGGTGTGTGTTTCCAGGACAGCAGTGAAATCCACTTTAAGGTGAAAATGACGACGCATCTAAAGAAGCTGAAGGAGTCATACAGTCAGAGACAGGTGAGGTTAGCCTAACCCTAGCCAGCCGCTGAATCGCCACCGCCGCCGTCTAAGCGTTGGTTTGTGTTTGTGTTCGTTACAGGGTGTCCCTGCCAGCACGTTAAGATTTCTGTTTGAAGGACAAAGAATCACAGACAACCAGACTCCAAAAGAGGTATTTATGTGTGTTAATTCTGTCTTAAACTCTGATCACAACCACCAACATTCAACAGTTTTTAGGATTTATTACAAAAAAGACACAAAAATGTAATATTTTCCATATAATAGTAAGTCGATGAAACATTGGATATGTCAAAGATTAGTAACTAAATAGATGTGATGTCATCAGTAGTTTTTCTGTAGTGTCAGATTCTCCCTCTGGTTTCCCTCATGGATAAAAATGACCCATTGACTTCAATTAAAACCACACTGCCGTTACACTACTTAACCATGCAATCTCTAATGTCATCATTTTTTAGAAGACAACTAGTGATATGTGACATTTTTTACTGTATTCCACCAGTTTCAACCATTTTTCCATTGAAGGCTGATGCATGAAATCCTTGAATTCTTGAATAAGCAGTGTGTTGTATGGGTGTAGCGTCGTGTGGGCGTGGCGTTGTGTGATAATAATGAAGCGCTGGCTGAAACAGTCTTCTGTTATAGATGATGTTAATGTTCACGTGTTTGTAGAATGTGTCCATTTTGGTTTTTATTAATCGTCTCTTCTGTGTTTGTGGGTCTTCAGCTGGGGATGGAGGACGAGGACGTCATTGAGGTGTATCAAGAACAGACCGGCGGACTGTGGAGCCATTAAAGCTCCGCTTCCTCGGTTCTTTTTCCTTATTTTGTATTTTATTTTGTATGTATGTATTTTTAGTTCAGTTTCAAACCATCTGGATCAAAACGACTCTTATCAGGGCTTCCATGTTAGAGGACGGACGGCGGTTAGGACATGAGGATGGACAGACATGGACCGCAGGTCTGGGTTCTCCTGGTCTCTGGGTTTGGGTTCTCCTGGTTGGGTCTGGGGTCTCTGGGTCAGGGGCCTCCTGGTCTGGGGTCTCTGGATCTGGGGTGGTGGTTGACCGATATGGGTTTTTCTAAGGCCGGTGCCGATTTTTAAAAATTTGGTCAGCTGATGGCTGATATCTACAGCTGAATTTTGAGGCTGATATTTAAGGCCGATTGGTTTGTTTTTTTTAAAGCACATTGACCATAAAATACAAATGAAACACTCAGATAATTAAGATTTTTATGCAGCAATATAAATGAAATTATTAATACACGTACACATAGTACTCTTTTAGCATTTTTGAACTTCAAATGCTACCCACACAGGTGCCTGATCAAATATCTTGTACCATTTTTACTACTGATCAAATATCGGCTTTCAAAAAAAAATTAAGGCCGATGGCCGTTACTGAAAAAAATCAATATATTGGTCTACCTCTAGTCTGGGGTCTCTGGGTCCGGGGTCTCTGGGTCCAGGGCCTCCTGGTCTCTGGGTCCAGGGCCTCCTGGTCTCTGGGTCTGGGGCCTCCTGGTCTCTAGGTCTGGGGTCTCTGGCAAGGGGGCCTCCTGATCTTGGGGTCTCCTGGTCTCTGGGTCTCCTGGTCTGGGGTCTCCCGGTCTGGGGTTTGAGCAATATCCTTTAGTGCGAGTGTTTCACACACACACACACACACCTTTAGTTTTTGAATATTTCACCGCGAGGCCGATGTCGGCAATAAAACAGGTGTCGATTTTCTAATTTTTTTATGTCGTTTGTTGTGAATCTAAAGCTGATATCGATACCTGGAGCAGTCCTCATACTCAGCTAATTCACCCTCAGCAGCTAGCATTAGCATACATTAGGAGCCATGAGCTGCCATTGAAGGCAAAGGGATATTATGGAGCCACTCAACTGTAGGTCAAGTTTTTGTACAGTACATCATGATATCAATAAATGATATCTGAGGAAGATTGATAAGTTAAGAATATTCCTTTACTAGTCCCGCAAGGGGAAATTCCAATATGACACAATATGAAGCTAAAGTTGTATCATTTTTTTGTCCAAATGTATCTGGTCAAATTCAACTATTCAGATGAGTTTTTCAGCATAAAACAAGCCTAAAGTTGAGGGTCTCCATAATATCCCTTTGCCTTTAATGGCAGCTCACTGCTCCTAATGTGTGCTAATGCTAGCTGCTGAGGGGGTATTAGGATGCTTGACCTTTAACCTTGACTCTCAATATGAACACAAAACCCGACACCGTGGAGTCTGATCCTGACATTATTCCCAAACTCCCTCTTTTCCATTTTCATCCAAACTGAAGCTGCTTTTTGCTTTTCTTTTGGGTGTAACTCCTGTAAAACAACCATCTGTGTGGACACTTGTACATGAGACGGGTCATATGTGTTTAATTGGACTTTCAGGGCATTTATTCAACATTAGCCTCTGTTCCATCTTCAACCATCATCACTAAATTGTACTAAATGAGTCTAAGAGTCGCCTTAATACGGTGACCTGTCAGGTTTTTATGCTTGTGCTTTCCTTGTATATGTTGCGTTCAGTATTCAGTGTTCCAATGATAATCACCTTGTATCTTCGGTGTCGTCTTTTTATTTATATGAAAAGGGTTCATTCTGTAAATGCTGTATCTGGAAAAACCTGGGATGGAAGTAATTCAGAAATGGAACGAGCCATGAGTTCAGAGTGTTTTTTATTTTTATTTTAAGGCTTTTCTTTTGGTGGTTCTGTGTCTTGTATGAAGTTCCTCCGAGAAGGTTCTGGGTCATGGGCGCCTCAGAGACGCTGATCCCAAAAGGATGAGGACTGTTATCACCAGACCAACGCTGATACAGATGGTTTGAAATTCTGGAGATGAGCTGTTTGCTTTTTTTGAATAAAATATTTAAGAAAATCACCAGCTGTTCCGTCTGTGTTTGCATAGAACAGGAAGATTACAAATAAAATACAAGGGAAAAGCCATGATAACTGCAAGATTATATAGACCTGTTCATGATGATCTGAGATAAAAACAACATTTCTAAAAAGTGTAATGGAAGATCAAAGAAATAGAACATTTAAAATCAAAGTCATGGATAAAGAAAACACAAAATCATTGTTGACAGAAATTAAGTAAACCCACAGAAACACCTGAATACTACTTGTCCCAATACTTTTGTCCTTATAGTGTCCTCAACACCAATCTCTTAACAATAATCACGGGATAAAAATTAGAATAATGATAGTAATAGTGGTAACAATGTACATAAATACAATGTAAAACTAATAAGTAATAATAGGCAAAAAGAAATTGACGATGACAACAAAAACATTGCAAACAATTAACGCACACCTGCATTAATTAAATGTAGCAGGTTTTAATTTTGAATGAATTGTAATGTTTATCATGTTAATGAATGTTTCTTAACCAGGAAACACACAGTAACCTGACCTCAGTCATGTGTGTTTTTGTTGAACACTGAGGTCAAGTTCACCACAGTCCGGATAATGAGTGCAGTTTACAATTTTCAAAATAAAACAGACCGTGATCAGCCATGCTTTGTGCATTTATAAAAAAACCCCGGTGCTTTTATTTTGTTAAAACTTTTGGTTTTGCCTGTCAATCATCCGCTAGCTTGACACAGCTGAACCAGCTGCAAACGGAGCCTCCACAGTCACACAACAAGGCTGAAAAGTGCAACCAAATGGAAGCTGTGCTCTAACTTCACCGTCTCACCACCGGATAGACAGCGAGGCAGTGTGCCGGCTCGGTCCGAACCTCGCTACGTGTCCGTCCTGGCGGATTGGAGCGGACTACAGTGTCAGCCGCGGGGCCTCGTCGTCGTGGCCCAGCAGGACTCGAGTGAAGTTGGGAGCCAAACTTCTGCTTCCTCCAGTGTCTCTCCGCAGGGCCCGGGGCTTCTGTCACCGGCCCTGTGGAAGAGGAAGGGGACGCAAACCGAACCGAGCTCCAGGTAAGACACCACCGACGCCCGCGGCCGAGTCCGGAAGGCTTTACGGACCGAAACGCTGCTTTTGAGGCCGTTTGAGTCGCTTTAGCATTAGCCTTAGCATTAGCTTGACAACTTCCCTGGCCTGACAGCTAGCTGGATGCGGAACTCTCGGCTAGCATTAGCCACTTAGCTCCGCTTATCTGCCTGGTTTGGAAGGCTAACACCGTTCTTTTTTATACACACATACACATTCAGGCTCATTTAGTAAACACACGTTTTGCAAAGCTGAGGTCAAATTAGCCAGCAAACGGTTGTCGTCATGCGGTTTAAACCTGCGAACACGAGCTAAAGCTCGTTAATTTAAAGCTAATTATGTCCAAATGAGGCTAACAGTGGCAGTGTTGTTGGTGTCAACTTTACCCAGACTGGTGACAGTTCAGGGCCTCTGAAATACACCAGTTAGTGTTTTTATCAGCATGTCAACTGTAATCTACCTGTAGACAGATGGGATTGTCTTTATATTGTGTTGTGAGGGTGGTAAGTAAAATGGAAGTCAGTACAGGTTGCAGGATAAAACTAACATCGTATACCATGGTCAGAATACACGTGGAAAAGTCTCATTTTCCTCATATTTTAATATCTTAAACAGGGCTGTCAAACTTATTTTAGTTCAGGGTCCACATACAGACCAATATGATTTAAAGTGTCCAGACCAGAAAAATAACAACAGTGAAAAAAGTATAATTACATTTGGAAAATGTGAATAACATGAACAATCTGAAATGTCTTAAGAATAATAAGTGTCATTTTAACAATACTCTGTTTCAATTTATCAATTAAACTTACATTATAACTTACAGATGACAGTGGATCTACAAAACAAAACATTTAATGACAGACAGAATACTGGTACAATTACACCTATTTTTCCTAATATATTTCAGGTTGTTGATGTTGACACTTTTTAAAGAATAGTTTGTAGTTGTACACATTTTCATAAATTACATTTTTTGCACTAAATCAAAAGAAATTATCATTATTTCCCGGAGTTCTCATTATTTATACGTTATTGTGATATTGTGAACGGTCTGATCTAGAATTCATCCATTTCACAAATTCATCTCACGGGTTGGATCAGACTCTTTGGCGGGTTGGATGGGACCTTTAAGTAGGTGGGCTTGGACCCTGTGGTGGGTTGGATCAGACCCTTTGGCGGGTTGAATCGGAGCCTGTGATGGGTTGGATTGGACCTTTAGTGGGCCAGATTGGACCCTTTGGCAGGCCTGTTTTGGCCCATGCGCCGTGTGTTTGACACGCCTGCTCTGATTCCTCCCCCTGTAAACTGACTAAAGTATGTGTTCTTTGCTACAGGAGACGGGAGTCCCTTTGATGGGAGAATCCTCGTTCCTGGCCTCTTGGGTCAACCGCCGCACCATGATGATGGGTACGTATTAGAGAATGAACACACTGTTACTGTCTGAGCTAAAGAATTTATCCTCACTAAATAATGGTCACTGTATGGACAAAAGTATGTGGATCCGTTGAATGCAGGTGTTTCTTTTTTAACAGGGGTCTGGGATACAAAACAATAATGACAAATGTCATAATATAATTTTATATTGGGATAAATATCATTGAATTGGTTAGTTTGATCTTTGCTTCCAAAATGCCTCAGAGATTGTTTTTGCATAATTTCTCTAACCATTATCCATGGTTATTGTAACAAAACAGTGAAAACTGAAGAAAACTGAACATAAACCCAGTGTGTTCATCCACTGTCAGTGATCCAACTCCATGGGTTTATTATTGTTTCTTCAGTTTCATTTAGTTTGTGAGTTAATTGTTCTTGTTGCTTATTATGGTTGTTAATTTTGTTCATTTTATTTGTTACTTTGGCTGTTCATATATGTTGTAGTGGTGGTAGTGGTTGTCTGCTGTTTCTGAGGTGGTTTTCTTGTTGCCATGTGGTCTAACCTGGTCCGGTTGTTGCCCCTCCCCCCCAGATGAACAGGAGGTGCTGAACTCCATCATGCAGGACTTGGCTGAACTCCATCGCTCCAGCCGTCCGGCCATGTTCCTGTCCGACCTGGGGAAACCCAAAGCCTCATCACCCAAGAACCAGGTCAGGCCTTTATTACATTAGATTAGATTAGATTGGACTGGATTAGATTATACTGGATTATATTAGATTAAATTAGATTAGATTAGACTGGGTTAGATTAGGCTGGATTAGATTAGATTAGACTGAATTAGATTCGACTGGATTAGATTAGATTAGATTATGCTCATATCCACAGGTCAGTTCAGTCTCTCATTTGGATGGGGTTGGTATTCAACTGTTTTTCTAGTTGATATTTCTTTTTTTTTTTGCTACTTATTTAGCTGTTTTTTGGTCTGTGTCTGTGAGGTTTTTATTCATGGTCCATAATTGGAATTATGGTCCTAGACAGACTAGAAATATCGCATGTATTAACACAGTGAAAACATAATATTACATTAAAGGTACCCCCATTTCTTCTGTTATTATGGAATCACAATAATGATTAATACCTGAGTCAATTGGATTCCTCTTCTCAGTTTTAGAAACTGGATATTTTTCATACAAACAAACAAAGGCTCAGAGAAGTTACAAACTTTTTCATATGACAAAAGAATAAAAGCACCTGACCTTAAACTGAAAACTGTAAATCCAGGTTTAGGAGTCAGTGTTTTATGCCTAAATATCAAATAAATAATCAAATCAAACCAGTATCTAAACCAGTCAACAGTCTGAGACCAGACTGTTAGTTATGTCATAAAATATGTCAAGAAGAATGTCATAACGCAGACCAATTAGACAAACTCTGCAGCGCCAAGCTAACACAAAGCAGATCCAACAGGACAAGGATAATTTACAGTATATATAAAATCACTGAATTAGACGAAGAACAAAAATAAAGGTCACATTATGAAGCCATATTTATACATTTTCTCACTCAGTTCAAATTCTTTGTAATCTCCATGTTTTGTTCGTTTTTGCTCATTTTATTGATTATTTTGGTTTTTTGTTCATTTTTCTTGATGGTTCGGCAATTTTTTTTAATGTTCATTTGTATTAATTTTCTTGTGTATTAACCACTATATGGGGGTTGTTTGTTTTCCTTTTTTTGCATATTTTGTTATTAATATTCTTCAATTAATTTGTCAATATTTATTTATTAATTTATTTTTAGTGATTTTTGTTCATTTTTGTGATTATTGTTTTTTAATTTTTGTTCATTGTTTAGATGGTTTTGCGAATTTTTTACAAAATTTTTTTTTCTGCTTCATTTCCTTTATCATCATGTTCATTTGTATTAATTTTCCTGTACGTTACTCATTGTAGGTTAATTTTTTTTCTTATTTTTTAATTTACTTAGTTAATTTTCTTGATTATTTTGTTAATTTTCTCAGTGATTTTATAAATTTTATCCCACTTTATTTTTGTTCAAAGACAAAGAAGAAAAAAAACCCAAAGGTCAGAGATGAGATGATGGTGAATGTTGTCGTACCTTTACTGTTTTCTCATCATAACCTGGTTTTATATGAATGAAGGTTCTGCTATCGATGCTAATCCACTGGTTTGTTTTACACTGAAATGATTCCAACTGAAACAAATGGACCAGAGTTTAACAGGATGTTCAACATGACAGAAGTCACAAGAAAACTGGCAAAACCATGACAGATAAACCTAATTAGTCAAATAAATGCAGAGTATAAATAAACCAAAACATCCATTCTACAGCAGGAGCATTTTGTCTCTGTTCCTTATTCAAATGTATAAAAAATGAGATAAAACAGATTTGACTCTTAAATGTCTCTTCAACAGAACGATGTACGAGTGAAGTTTGAGTTCAAAGGGGAGAAGAGGTAAGGCCTGGACCTGCTTCATCACCTCAGTCTGTAGCTGAGCCTATCTGACCTTTGACCTCTGAACTCTGTCCCACCCCATAGGATCTTACAGTTTCCCCGACCGGTCAAACTGGACGAGCTGAGGACGAAGGCGAAGGTGGCGTTTGGTCAAACCATGGACCTCCACTACACCAACAATGAGGTATGAGGAGCAGAGAGGAGGACAGACAGGAGGAGGACAGACAGGAGGAGGAGGAGCAGAGAGTAGGACAGACAGGTGGAGGAGGAGGAGCAAAGAGGAGGACAGACAGGAGGAGGAGCAGAGAGGATGACAGACAGGAGGAGGAGCAGAGAGGAGTACAGTATCAGCAGAACTAAGAGCAGTCTGAGCCATGTGTCCTTTATTTTCACCATGTCTGTGATCATGTCTCATCATGTCTCTCATCATGTCTTCTTGTCCAGTTGGTGATTCCACTGACCACTCAGGACGACCTGGACAAGGCTGTGGAGCTGCTGGATCGCAGCGTCCACATGAAGAGCCTGAAGATCCTCCTGGTCCTGCAGATGTCCTCTCAGGTTCAGATACTAACTGTGTCCATCACAGATACAGGACAGATGTGGAGGCGTCCAGGTCATGACCGTTTGTCTCTGTGTCAGCAGAACTCATCCACCAACATGGAACTCCTACCGTCCCACGAGGACCTGGACAACACAGGATTCAGGGTCACAGACAAGAAGAGCATGTTGGCTTTGATAGGTGAGGGACGACTTGGAACAAAGAATCAGAACACCGTATTCACCCCAGGGGAAACTGTTGATCCGTTCAAGTATAAAAAGAATCAGGACAGAAATTGTATGTACTGCAAAGATATATATACATGTCGTTAACCTCATAGTTTAATTGTCCAAGTCATGTTTTTGGCCAAATTGTGATATCTGCATAAAATAAAATCTGCAGTGTTCGGAACGTAAAGTTACACAAATATCACAATTTGGACAAAAATATGACTTGGACAATCATATTATGAGACTAACGATATATGTATATAATTTTAATTACACAACACTATATTTGCTCTTATTTATGTATACACCAAATATACATATTAAAACACTCTGTTGACCCACAAAGACCTAGTGCTACTTTTGCGTCAGTTCCCAAATGAAATTTTCTCTATATTTAACTTTTCTTATGTGATTTATCACCATTTATTATAGTATTATCCTCTGTATTTTGTGTTTTTTCAGTGTAAATCCTGTATTTTCTATATTTAATTCACTGATCATGTAGATGTTCATTAAAACTCAGAGTAGATTCAAGGGTTATTATAATAAAACAGGGAAAACCGATGAAAAAATGACTTTTTCAGTCCAATCTCATTAACTGAACATAAACCCAGTGTGTCCATCCACTGTCATTGATCCAACTCCATGGATTTTACTGGTGAATCAAT
>JAPQRQ010000013.1:247494-258889 GCA_037367365.1 Apogon talboti | reverse complement strand
TTACACCAGTTATTTACATGTATTGATAGGATTAGTGGATCAACAGGTATTAAACAGTTTAGATCAGTAGATGGTTTAGGTTAACGGTGGATGTTTTGGTCTTTATGGGTGAAACACAGAACAAAAGGTGTTGGTGGGTACTTGTGGAAAATTTTACCTTTTAACATTTAAAACAATGTGATTCTATCATCATTTTTATGTCCATACATGCACATGACATTTTGTAAAAACATCCAAAAACACCCACTGTGGTTCAGTGGGTTTGTGGACATATGAGGTAACATGAACACTTATGACGACATCATTTAGCTCCTACCACTGACTTTTAGGACAGATAACAGATACTTTCATTCTGCATCTTGGTTCATTTGTTGTTTTGTCTTGTTCTTCCTCATCCCCACCTCTTTGTCTTGGCGTCCGTCGTCTTCAGGCTCCCAGTCGACAGACCGGAGTTCGCCTCCTCCGGGTTACATTCCCGATGCCCTCCAGCAGGTGGCGAGGAATGGTTCGTTCACCAGCATCAACAGCGAAGGGGAGTTCATCCCTGAGAGCATGGACCAGGTAGTATCAGCTTAGGTACATAGACCCAGACCGAGGTCCACCGGGTCCTCCTGACTGTCCTCTGTCTCATCCAACAGATGCTGGACCCTCTGTCCATGAGCAGTCCAGAGAACTCAGCCTCTGGGAGCTGTCCATCATTAGACAGTCCGTTGGACAGGTCAGGACCACACAGGTTTTACAGTTTTATACTTAACCCTTTAAGACTCCCATTATAACACACCACCTAGATTTATTTATGATGTATTTGCATAAAAAGTGTCAGTAAATGTTGTATTTTGTCAATATCTGTCCATTAATTATCATTATTATTAGTGCCCGACCGATATGGGATTTTCAGGGCCAATGCCGTTACCGATATTGAGGGTTTAAAAAAAAAAAAAAAGATAGCCGATATTTCGGCCGATAACCGATATATTGGCCAATATATGAAATAAGAACATTGACATACATGGGCGGCTGTGGCTCAGTTGGTACAGTGGGTCGTCGAATGACCAAAGGGTTGGCGGTTTGAATCCTGGCTCCGACTGTCAAAGTGTCCTCAGACAAGACACTGAACCCTAAATGTCTCCCAGTAGAGCCTGGCAGCGCCTTGGATGGCGGCAGCCGCCCACTGGTGTATGAGTGTGTGTGAATGGGTGAATGAGAGGCCATGTAAAGCACTGTCCATTTACCATCTACACAGGATATATACTGTTTATGAACACAAAATCTTATAAAACCCCCCCAAAACGAACATCCTTCCCTCTTCAAATGAAATTTTCCGAAGTTTCAGGAGGTAGGGAAAAGGTAAATGAGCCTCACAACAGCGGGAGATGGAAAGGAATTAGTAACGCTTCTTAAATTTCACTTTCACTTTGTGTATACCCATTCTGAGGTACCGCGCAGCCCCATACATACCCTCCCTCATTGAATAAGTGGGACAGAAACTGGCCGACCCGCACGCGCACCCCGCTCCCCGCGATTACAAACTGCCATACCAAGAGATTCCACAGCAAACACAAAATGCCAAGAGATAGTGATGATGCGTTCAAGGCGCCTCGAAAACATGGGTGCAGCAAAAAAGTTATTACATCGGTTACATATTGACCGATATTGATTAATCGGCAATACAGTATAATCGGCCCAATTAATCTCTAATTATTATATGTAGCAGTGTGTTATAGCAAAAAATTATAAAAACAGACTTGAATTTTTATCATATTATGAAAAACAACTGCAAATGTTGATAATGAAACTCTGAGATTATAGAAATAAACTTTTAACTATTTTACATGTGCTCATATTTTTTATTATTTTTAGTCATTGTCAACCTAAACTATACAAACTGGAAAATACAGATTAAAACTGAATAAAGGTGGGGGAAAAAAGACATTATAATTCAACAAAAACACAACAAAACGCACTATCACTATTGTATACAATTATTTACAAGAATTCACCATTAAAACACCCCTAATACGCTGCTAAAAGTAATAAAAATCTTCCATCTGTCTTTTATCGACTGCACTCTGCTGCTCTCTGCTCCGCCCACTTACATCCCTCCCCACTCAGCGAATGCAGACCTCTACTCTAATGTATCATAGATGAATAGAAAGAACCCAGTCTCAGCTAAAAGATAACGTTTTGATTCTGTCAATAGGAATTACTGTCATTTGAATGATGGAAAATGCAAAATGTGTCGCTGGAGACACAACTGTCTTAACTCTTTTAAGACGGTCGTATCACCGGTGCTACATTTTCTATCCACCATCATTCAAATGACAGTACCGGTAACTCCTATTGACAGAATCCAAACATCATCTTTTATCTGAGACATGCATATAATAATGATAATTAATGGACAGATAATGAAAGTTGAGTTCTTCCTGGGGAAAAAAAGTGCAAAAGAATTGGCCAATAAAGACATTTTCTGACACTTGTATTGCAAAAACAACACAAATGAATCTAGTCCTGTTCTAATGGTAGTCCTTGTAAGGTGAAGGATGTATGTTTTTATATCACATTTACGTCATTGGAAAATAGGTGTATAGAGTAAAAAACATGGATCACATGCTTTTGTTTTGTTGATGTGGTACAGTGATTATCCAAAGTCCAGGATGCCTCGAGCTCAGAGTTACCCTGACAATCACCAGGACTTTCCAGGTAAATCTGTTTGTATGTTGTAAAATAATCCAGATATAATCTAATATCATTCTTAAATTGTGATCATTCGCTTTTAAAATCAGCAGCTTTTCTGTCACATTCAGTCCACGAACATGGTATAAAACGCACTAAGACTCAGACTGGACTCGCCGTCTTCATTAGAAAGAAAAGGAATCATGAAATTAGTTTTTATTTCATTACACGCCATGACTTTGATGATAGTTTTGTCAGCTTGCACATCGTTTACCTTGTTATTTACTTAGCTTCATCATCATCTTGTCACTTGTCTTTTACTTCGTTTTCCTCTGGCTGTGTCGTTTAAAAGTAATTTAAAATGATGATTTGACATTTATTGTGATAATTATCACAATTGAAAGATATGATAGTTTTCTGGTGACGCTTCACATGAAGTACCATACAAAGGTCACTGCCAGACTCTGTTCAAAAGTTCTTTTCAACACGTGACAGTCGGCATGATTTCAGAGGTGTTTGTATGCTTACAGTACAAATAGCCGTTAAGGGTATAAAAAGATGTATTTCTGATATTGGGGTTAAATTATGAATGACAAATTAAAGATGTGCAATTCATTAATGTTTTTCAAAACATTGGTTTGTAAAGATCTTTTCGAGGGATACAAGCAGGAATGATTTTTAATGTTTTGATTGGTGGAATAAAACTGATTTTGATTTGAATGTAGCCGAGGTGTATATAAGCATTTATAGCTTCTGCCTAAGTCTATACAGTCACAACAGAATTCAGTCGGTTGACTTAAAATTAGCCTCATTGTATTTTTTGTATTATGGATGACTGAATAAACCTAAACCTAAGAAGATTGACTAAAAACTCTGAAATACAGCAAGAAATGTGTGTACTACCCTGCAGTCCAGCCCAGTTTAAGTTCCCTTTTCTGTCATTAATGTCGCTGTATCTGCTTTTAACCTCTTTAATTAATCTGTGTGTGGTTCTTCACTCCTCAGAGTACGACATCCCAGTGTTTGAGAAATCTGGCAAAGGAGGGACGTATCCTCGGCGTTACGGAGTTCCCTTCAGCCTCCAAGACTACAGTGACGGTAGGATTTCACCGCTCATAATAAATAATACAAATAAATAAGAGGAGAAACCCACCCAAAGAGTTATAGTAATGTTCTTCAGCGTGACTTGGAAATGACTGTACAGGTTTCATCCTGTCCTCCTGAGCTCCTTGTCTATGCTCATCATTGACATACACCAGGATGAAAAAATAAAAAATAACTAATCCAATTTTTATGTAGTATATTATGAAAAAAAACAACATTTTTTTGTTTTTTGTATAAAACAATATGGTTTGTTTCTGTTACAAACATGGTATTTAAAGGGTCAAAAATATGACATTTATTAAGTATTTGGTATTTTTGTTTATGGCTCAAGTTGATGAAATGCAACAAAAAATGTAAAAACGATTAAAAAATGTATGAAAAAAATTTGACATTGCCACAGTGCAGATTATGCGCTTTAGGTGATTAGAAGGACATCTGTTGGTGTGATACCGGAGGGTCAAGGGTTCAGTGGCTTCTCTACCACCGGAGAATGGTAGCCTGTGGATTCTAGAAAGAATACATGTAAATGAGGAAACAATTACAGTTTATCACTGAAGATATTGATATATATATACTGTACAACATCATTGTTACCTTTTGTGACCTTGCTGAAAATTCCGGACAGTGGGTGCTACAGTGTTTCTATTTGGAACATGTTGGCCTCTGTAAGTGTAAGGCCATGATTGATAACATGGTTAATCACATTTGCCCAAATTTCATCTGAAACTTGAGCACTTCCAACTACACCTCCACCTGGCATATGGACTCTTCTTCCTCGAACCCCTCTACCTCTACTTCTGACTCTCATCTGCCTTAGACCTCCTCCACCCATGCTTGCAAAGAACAACACTGAGGTGGTACCTTCTAAGGCCTGCAGATTGATGCTAATTGAAGATTTGTGTGAAGGAGTGTCAAACAGGTGCTTCAGTGATTTCATTCTGATCTAGGTCGCTTCTAATAGTTAGGAATACAGTATATGGTTTCTGTTTGGTTATCGTAGTTTGGAGTTAGGGCTGCTTAAATGACATCTGTGTTTTGCAACAGGGTGTAAAAAAATGTGTCAATCAAATGTGACAAAGGGTTAACATATTTACAAGAGATGACTTCTGCTCTGCTGAGAAAGTGATGATGAAAACCAAGTGGATCCAGTTTTTTTTTAAGCAGGTTAAAGCAATCAAGAAAAACTGTAAAGGAAATTGTCTTGTTTGTGATCGTCAGGAAGGAAGACGTTTCCTCGGGCTCGGCGAACCCAGGTCCATGGATTCCGCTCCCCCGTCAGCTTCAGCCCCACCGAGCAGTCGCCGAGCACCAGCAGCGGCAGCAGTGTCTTCACCCCGGACCTGGAGGAGGCCCCAGGCCCCGCCAGGAGGCCCCGCCGGGGCAGCGACATCGAATCCAACCCTGCGGCAGCGGCCCCCACCTTGTCTGTCATGGACATCAGCCCACCCAGTCGCTGTGAGTCTCTGACCATCCAATCAGCTCAGGTCAAACGCACAACACTCCCATTCCCGATCGTTCAATGCCATGCGTCTGTTTTCAGCTCCACGGGCTCCAACCAATTGGCGGCTCGGGAAGCTGCTGGGCCAGGGTGCCTTCGGTCGGGTTTTCCTCTGTTACGATGCCGATACGGGACGGGAACTGGCCGTCAAACAAGTCCAGTTTGACCCAGAGAGTCCTGAAACCAGCAAGGTGAGACTTGACCCTGAAATGCCACAGTAGTGGATAGGGTTGCACAATTAATCGATTTTAAATCAAAATCAAATATTTTAATTAGGACAGTTTTTTAAAAAGGGTAATTGTTAAATCGATTTCATCTCTCTCGTGTGTCCATGCCGCGCACCTCCGGGCTACCGTAGGTTCCTCCTCCTAACTGAGAGTGCTCTCCAGTCTTTGGTCTCCACACACCAGTACAATAATGGTGTTTGCTAAGGAGAATGAGAAGTTCATGGCTAAAAATAGCAAGAGCAAGTCGGTTGTGTGGAATTGGTACAGCTTGGAAGATTTCAATGAAGACCAAACCATTCCTCACCGCAAACTCTGCACACTTATTTCAGCACCTCAAACATCATCACACACAGAGTGGGAGCAGTGCATTGCATTGCCGCCTGCACACAAAAACGACATGCTGGCTAAAATGCCACCACCAGCCCGAATTGAAATCAAAAATCGAGTTTTTAGAGGAAAAAATCGTGCAGCCCTAGTAGTGGATGATGGGAACAGGAGTTAATGCACACATCTATTTTATAATCGTCTAACATCATGAATACTGTGTGTATGAAATTCTAAAAGTCCAGTGATCCTCACCCTGAGGAGTTTTCCAGACACATCTGAATGTTTCTAATGTTTTTCTTATTGATGCAGGAGGTGAGTGCATTGGAGTGTGAAATCCAGCTGCTGAAGAATCTGTGTCATGAGCGTATCGTCCAGTACTACGGCTGTCTGCGGGACACCATGGAGCGAACTCTGTCCATTTTCATGGAGTACATGCCCGGGGTTAGTGTTTAATGGATCGGTCTGAGGTTATGTCCACGTCACATCCACATCTACATGTTCATGTCTGACACTCTGTTCAGGGCTCCATCAAGGACCAGCTGAAGTCATACGGAGCGCTAACGGAAAATGTGACGCGCCGCTACACCCGTCAGATCCTGGAGGGGGTTTCATACCTGCACAGCAACATGATTGTCCACAGGGACATCAAAGGTCAGAACGCCACCGTGACATTACCCTGTTCTAGAACCGTCATCACCCAGGGTCTGAGTGTCGCTGTTCTCTCTTCAGGTGCCAACATCCTCCGAGACTCGGTGGGGAATGTGAAGCTGGGCGACTTCGGGGCCAGTCGGCGTCTGCAGACCATTTGCCTGTCCGGAACAGGAATCAAGTCTGTAACGGGGACGCCGTACTGGATGAGTCCGGAGGTGATCAGCGGAGAGGGCTACGGCCGCAAGGCCGACATCTGGTAACAACACACACTGACCACTACTGACCACAACTGACCATAACTGACACCATGGCCTCAAGGCCGACCTCTGGTACCAACACACTGATCCCAACTCAGTATTTCTCTTAGAAACTTTTCTTTCTACACTAGCAACAAATGTATCTATTTTTAAAATTAGTTTGGAAACTTTTAGCAGCTTTTGTAAAGTGAATAAAACACACACATTTTTCTATAAATGACCAAATGATTTTGATTTGACAGTGTTTCCTTAGCCTGTGTGTTTGTATATTTAGTGGTTCTACATATTCTACTACTCGGGCCTTTTTTACTTGTTGGTTCTTCATTTTGTCGTGTTCTGAACCTGGATGACTTTGTGTCTTAGTGGTTTCCTCGTCTGTTTCTCATATTTCAGGAGCGTCGGCTGCACCGTGGTGGAGATGTTGACCCAGCGCCCCCCCTGGGCCGAGTTTGAGGCCATGGCGGCCATCTTTAAAATCGCCACGCAGCCCACCAACCCGGTTCTGCCGGCCCACGTGTCAGACCACTGCAGAGAGTTCCTCAAGCGGATCTTTGTGGAGACCAAGCAGCGGCCTTCTGCAGACGAGCTACTGAGGCACATCTTTGTACATTAATCTTGACTCTGAAGCCCCTCTCCCCTCGCTGCCTGCCGCCTGCCAAACCGCCAGACACGGCCTTACCTGATGGGGCGTCCCTGCCTCCAACCCCGCCCCCTCCGCCTGCACGCTGAACCTACATGGGACCAGAAGGATTTGGCTGGATGAGGGTGAGGGGCGGGGCCAGGCGGGGTGGGTGGGGCCGCCATAGAGGACACAATTTTATTTAATTTTTTTCTCTGCAAGTTGCACCTTAATTTCTCCAACATGGAGGGGACGAGCGCCAGAATGGCGTCTCCTTTTTTTCTCGTTTGTACGGTTTCTGTCTCCAAACGGTTCGTGTTTGTGTAGCGGGACGTCGTTGGCGTCGTGGACCTGCAGGAGTCGGAGCCTGACTCTGGAATCACTGAAAACCCAAACCCCGAAACGTAGACTCCTGCCAAACCCAGAGTGACGGTGACGACCTGGGCCTGCTGCTATCGAACAAACCCCACCCCCAGACGCAGAGAGCACACCCCAAACCCCGCCTCCAACTACGCAAACCCTGCCTCCCCTTACCCAATCCCCGCTTCCATTCCTCAAACTCCACCTCCACTCCCTGAACCATGCCTTCATCTGTTCAGTCTTTGGTCTCTGCTTATTGTCTGTGACCTCCTCCTGTTTCGTGCCTTTTCTGTTTTTAACTCTGTTCTTTGATTGGTTCGTGACTCTCTTTGATTCTCGTTGTTTCCTCCCTTATAAACTGCCTTTTCTCACCGTTTTAGCCCAAATCCAGCTGATATCAGTTCAGCCATGAAGTCCATTTCTGCCTTTTCTGTCTCAGACGTCTGAGGCCTGAACCCGGGAGCAGGATCTCAACCAGAGGATGAATTCTAGATGGGTCTAAACCCTGATCCAGGACAAACCCAGTCCAACAGTGAACCTGTTCATTCCACGACGACGCATGGTGGAAAAACAGGCTTTTTTCTGTGGTCCTCCTGTCTGTGGTCCAGTAGGAGGCGTTTGTTGAGGTTCTGACCCGGTTTCTAGGTTAGATGGATCAGTGATCCTGCTCCTGGTCCAGGTATCTGCTGTTGTTTCTGCTGGAAACCAAATATCCTTCTGTTTTAGAACCTGTGCTGGTTCCGAAGCCGTCGGTTCTCCTGCTGCCGTCGCGCCACATGGAATGGGTTTGTACAGACGTGCCTTTTCCCTTCGACACATCGGACGGGCTCCAGCCTTATGTGGCAGTGGCGGAGCAGGAGAACCCGGAACTGGCACTAAAGTCAATGGTACCGGCACTAAAGTTAGTGGTACAAGCGCTAAAGCCAGCGGTACCGGCGCTAAAGTCAGCGGTACGGCGCTAAAGCCAGTGATACTGGCACTAAAGTTAGCGGTACCACCAAGATTTTCGGTTTTGCACAGAACTAAAACCCATTCGTGAAGTAGAAACATGTCGATGAAAGCGCCGCTGCAGCTGATTGGCCCACGCTCTGGCTACATGAAGCTGCTGCGGTGGTGGCAACTTCACAGCAGCGTTGCCTGATGGGAAATCTCTCCATACATGTATAAATAACCCAGTATCGGTTGCTATCTACAACACAAATGACGGTATACTTGCGTTTTTCTCTTTTTTTAAATCCATGCACTTTATAATGAGAATCCATTGAACAGAATCGGCTGCTGTTTGTTCATACAGTTGAACTGACGGTGGTTTTAACGCTCTCTAAAGGCAGGACTCCAGTAAACCTGCACTGTCTGAGTCACACTGCAAATAAACCAATGTATTTACACAATTAGGCTCATGTAGTTTTAGTCTTGAAATAGTGACGTGTGTCCAGAAGGTGTCGCTGTGGCTCCTTTACGCACCACTATAATATAAACGGTAGAAGAAGAATGAAGCCAATAGAAGCAACAATGAGTTTGGATCCAGTTTTACAGTTATATTCTGTGGTTTCATTTCCATAAACACATTTAATGCACATTTAAATGAACGTTTTGCTCATTTTAGGTTCTTTTGACAAAAAGATTAAAAAATGTATCTGAAAACTCTTGCATTCAACTGTTTTCAATCAAGACAATTATTTAATGTATGAAAGCCAGAACCTTCCCTTTTCTGGGACTGTGTTAAGAGGAAATTAAACCCTTCATACTTGGTGAACCTTTAACTCCGCCCCCTAGAGTCCAATCCACACAAGGGAACCGCCCCTTCACTTTTATCTGATGTTCAGTGAACCAGTGGTTGAGTTTGGAACCGCTGCGGTCTTTCGGTACGTTCATCGGGCAACGCTGTCATTTAACCACTAGGTACGTCGGACCGGGCCACGCCCCCTTGCCACCCAAAGCCCAGTGCTCCATTTCAACTTCCATCGTGCCACTTGCCACGTGGCCACTCCGTATCAGCCTTTCATGGAGCCACCGGCGGTCACGTCGAGCTCTTTGGGCGGTTTCAGAAACGCCGCCGGCACTGGTAACCCTCGACACGACCGCTACGCCATGATGCACTAACTCCGCCTCTCTGACGCTCTGTCACGACTCCTTTGTCTTTGCACATTTTTTATTTTGACGCCGTTGTGTTTGTTTGCGTCGACGCGAATGTATCGTCTTATTTTCACCGTCACATGGCCTCGTTCCCCACAGCAGATTCACCGACAGTATTTCTCACCTGATTCAGCTGAAGGTACCGGTTCCGTCGCCGTGGTTACAGGTTCCCCCGCTGTAGGTACTGGTTCTTCATCGCTGTAGGTACCAGTATTTTTCAGCTGAAGTTACTGGTTCTGTCATCGTAGGTACCAGTTTTCCGTCGCCGTGGTTACCGGTTCCCCATCGCTGTGGTTACTGGTTCTCCGTTGCCGTGGTTACCGGCTCTCCGTCTTTCTCGGTGTCTAAAGCCACTGCTGCCACTCCTGAATGTGTGTTTGTGTGTTTGTAAAATGTGCATTTACTGCGATTCGCACTCGATGACGGATGTTTTGTCCAAATTGCCTTCGAGCGAATCGACTGTAGAAAGTGAGAATATGGAAAATAACAGAAAACCTAAAAAAAAAAAAAAAATCCATATGTACAAATGTATAAAATAAAATTGTACCCTGTTTTTTTTAAAAAGGAAAGTCCTTCTATCTGTTTGGTCTGTGTATTATTGTAAAAGAAGCCATGTTTATAATTCTAATTGGTTTGTGACCAATACGCCTGTTTATATCAGATCTGTATATCAGTGGTACGCATAATTTTTTAATATATATTTTTTATTTTCCTTTTTTTTGTTTTTTAAATGGGAGAATTTATGCATGGTTGGGTCCTGAGGGACGCAGCGGTGCCGTTAAATGGTTGCTGTTTTTTGCAAATTCCTGGAGTATTGCGACAGCTCTGTGTTCATAATTACGACAATTATGACTATGATGAAAACAATAAAAGATATTTATTTCCTTTCTGCGTGAGTGTGTCTTATGTTGTATAGATTTAGAATTAGGCTTTTCTGTGTGTTTTTTTTTTTTTGGGTTTTTCTTGATTGATTTTTCTAAAATTTTGCTGATCTTTTGTCTGTTACACTTTATGGCATGAATGTTCCTGTTTTGACTTTTTAAAATCTAATGTTATTCTAACTGGTCTATTAACACAAAAATGTACACACAAAAAACCTCTATAAAATCATATAATTTTTTTTTCTGCATAAATCTTTTAAACCACTTCAGTTCTGCTCAGAAATACCAAATGGTCGATAATTATCAGGGTTTTAACCCTTTAAATGCCAGTTTGAATACATCACACTTTTTTTAAATTAAAAAAACCCAAAATACAATTTTTTTTCCATATAAGAAATGATGAATGTGGCTCAGAGTCTTGGTCACATCAAAGATGAACAATAACACCTTAATTACATGGGAATTTTTCTCTACATTTAACCTTTCCTTCATGATTTCATTTGAACCATCTCTTCTGTGTAAATCCTATATTTTCTATATTTAATTCACTGATCATTTACATTACATTAAATAGAACTTTACTGAAACTTTGGGCTCACTCAGGAAATTGACGTTCCAGTAACAGCAGAACAAATGTACACACAGTGTAAGAAAATAAT
>JAPQRQ010000013.1:226646-247394 GCA_037367365.1 Apogon talboti | reverse complement strand
CTGGTTCAATTAATGATCAGCTCATCACCAAGCTCTGCAGAAGCCTGATAACGACGTAATGGCGTCCAGGTGTGCTGCAAGAGGGAAATATCTAAAACATGCAGGACACCGGCCCTTGAGGACCAGGATTGCCCACCCCTGCTCTAACCCATCAAACCTCTAACCCATCTAACCCTTAACCCATCTAACCATAACCCATCTAACCCCTAACCCATCTAACCCTAATTCATCTAACCCTAACCCATTTAGCCCATCTAATTCTAACCCATCCAACCCATCTAAACCTGACCCATCTAACCTATCTAATCATAATACAATAACCCATCTAATCTATCTAACCCTAACTCATCTAACCTATCTAACCCTAACCTATCTAACCTGTCTAACCTATCTAACCTATCCAACTCATCTAAACCTAACCCATCCAACCCATCTAACGTAACACAACTAACCCATCTAATCTATCTAACTCATCTAATCCTAACTCATCTAACCTTAACCCATTTAACCTATCTAACCCTAACCCATCTAACCTATCCAATTTATCTAACCTATCCAACCAATCTAAACCTAACCCATCTAGCCATAACACAACTAACCCATCTAATCTATCTAACTCATCTAACCCTAACCCATCTAACCTATCCAATCTGTCTAACCTATCCAACCAATCTAAACCTAACCCATCTAGCCATAACACAATTAACTCATCTTATCTATCTAAGCCATCTAACCTATCTTACCCTAACCCATCTAATCATGTAACCGTAATCCATCTAACCCATCTAACCCTAACCCATTTAACTCATCTAATCCTAACCCATCTAACCATAACCCAACTGACACATCTAATCTATCCAACCCATCTAAACTACTGTATATAACCCAACTAAACCATCTAACCTTAACCCATCTAACTCTTACCAATTTAACCCATCAACTCATCTAACCCTAACTCATCTAACCCATGTAACCTTAACCCATATAACTCAGGTTAGTTTGATGTTTTTACCTGTAGTTTTTATAGCATCTTCCAGCTTGAATCCTATGAATTCACCTACGACAACATTTACACAGATTTCAACAGGGAACCGTTCAACTACACAATGACACAAACAGTGGATGAATGTTGAGCTCACTTGATGGAGTTGTAGGACATTCTGACCCTGATAATCAACACAAACACACAATTTAAAAACACAAACAAACAATTAAAAACACACAATTAAAACACAAACAAATGATTAAAAACACAATTTAAAACACAAACAAACAATTAAAAATAAACAAACAATTAAAAACACACAATTAAAAACACAAACACACAATTGAAAACAAACAAAATTAAAAACACACAATTAAAAACACAAACACACAATTAAACAAACAAAATTAAAAACACACAATTAAAAATACAAACAATTAAAAACACAAACACACAAGTTATCTTTTACATTTGACACTTATTGTGTATTTTTTGCTGTTTTTTTGTCCTCCTCTGTCTTTGACTTTACACTCGTACATACTCATGTCCTTTAACATCGATGAATCCAGATGAATGTTTTTATCCACATCTGGAGTTTTACACCATTTTTAACATGTTTGTAAAACCAGTCTTTGATGATCAACATTCATAGACGTCTGATAATGTTCACTCACAATAACTTCCGTCAGTTAATTCATATAATGAATTTAATTAATATATTCATATGCCATTCTCATTGGTTGATTCCTACCGTCAGTGGAGTCTGCAGTGGCCAGAACCAGCAGAACCAACAGAACCAATGCAGTCACCGTAGGCTTCATGTTGAGGATGTGGATCAGCGCCGATAAGGAACTGGGACCAGGACTAGGACTGGGTCTGTGCAGGTTTGGTCCCGTCCTTTTAAAGGTTCATCCGGGCATTTCCACAGCGATTGTGAAACACAAACACTGACGAAAACAGATCAACAGACGATCAGACGAGGGATTAAACGTCTGCAAATCCATCCATGAATCACACTGGGTGGAATTTAATTATAGTTAATGAACCATTGAGTAACAACAGAGCAATTAAATACAACAAACACAAGAGTCTGGAGTCATTCTGGAGGAGAGAAAAAGAAAAAATACACAGAACCCACAGACAATAACAAAACAACAGTAGTAGAAGTAAAAAAAAAATACGATATATAGAAGGAAGGAGAGGAAATATGACATAAAAATACAGGTTAAAAGCAAAATATGACATAAACACAGGATAAAAGCAAAATATTATATAAAAATACAAGATAGAAGCAAAATATGACATAAAAACACAGGATAGAAGCAAAATATAACAAAAATACGAGATAGAAGCTAAATATGACATAAAATTAGACAATGGAAATGGACGCATCAGTAAAATAAAGGTTAAATGTATAAAATAAATAAAGGTTAAATGTATAAAATAAATAAAGGTTAAATGTAAAAAAAATAAATAAAGGTTAAATGTATAAAATGAAATTAAATACAACAAACACAAGACTGGAGTCAGTCTGGAGAAGAGAAAAAGAAAAAAATACACAGAACCCACAGACCATAACATAACAACAGTAGTAGAAGTCAAAAAAATACTATATATAGAAGGAAGGAGCGGAAATATGACATAAAAATACAAGATGGAAGCAAAATATGACAGAAAATCCCCATTTAACAAAAATGGACATCAGTTCCAGACAGTGGATGTCCTTCGTGAATCCATCCATCCATCCACTTGGAGCAACGTTCCCACTATCCTCCTGGAAACACTCACATCAAACATGCCCAAACAAATGTTTGAAGTGATCAACAAGAACGATGGCGCTTCTCATCTGAGTCCTTTTTGAAACTTTTTTTTTCTATTTTGGGGGGGGGGGGGGGTTTGGGTTTTTTTTTAAGCTGATGGACAGCCTATTTCAGTTTAATTGTTGTTTTCAATAAATTGCTTACTCAAATGTTTTTTGGTCTCACTCCCATTTCTTCTTTTTGCATTTTGAAACTCTACTTAGAACCTTTTTAAGCTCCAACAGTGCAAAATGTAAATTTATGCAATTTTTCAACTGGTCTTAAAATTTTGATCAGGTGTGTATGTATAATGTTAATATTTCTAAATCCGTACCAGACTAATTTTTGGCACAATTATTATTAAATACTCTCCAGACATCCTGGCCTATTTATCTGAAATGGTTTTCTCACTTTGTCTGCATTAGAATGTAGGGTTAAAGGTATTTTATTACTAATAACAATTATTGTAAAACTTAATGTTGAATGAAAATAAGGGACTTTAGTTTGTATACTCATACTAAATTAGCATTAAATGCCATTATATGGCCTTTTTTATCAGTAGTTAGGTATAGTTACTATAACTCTATTACTGGAGTAAGTAGTGACAGGTTATATGTTATGCATTGCATCCTACTGAGTGGACTCATTATATTTACAGGTCAGAGTGAACACTCAAAGCATAGTCACAAATGGAAAACATTGGTCTTGTAATTGAACTAAAATCATCATTGTTAATGCATCTACAGATGTCCTTCTAAGTTGTTGTGTGTATGTTTCATTCTCTTACAGGAGAAGGAACCAGCACCAGCAGAATCTGTTACAATCCAACAGCCTAAAGACACATCATCAGCTTCAACAGGTGTCTGTGAATCTGTCAAAGCTGCCCCCATTGATCCTGCTGACTGACCACACCACCAGTCTGATACAGTGAAGACCGAGTGAGTTAGTCCACATACATTTAGTGAATGGGGAGAAAGTCCAGAGAATGTGGCTGATGTTTTCCCCCAAAAACGATAGTTTACACTGTTTCTGTTGTAAACTCTTCTCTCAGAAAGCATTTAAATTAAGCAGGGATGGTTTTAATGACTGGAAAAACTGTAGTGACACTCTCAAAATGTATGAAAATAGTCCTGAACACACTAAGAGCATGGGATCGTGGAAGGAACTAAAGATTTGTATTAAAACCGGCCAATACAATAGACAAAGAGGAAATGGCACTTATAAATGCAGAAAGAAGAAGGTGGCGTGAAGTGCTTACCAGGTTGGTAACACTCCTTCAGTCAGTGGCAGAGCGAAACATTGCTCTCGAGGGGACCACTGACAAACTAAACGAATCCAATAATGGTACTTTTCTAAAAGAAGTAGAGCTCATGACTCAGTTTGACCCTGTCCTGAAGGAGCATGGCACTCCACAAATAATAGAGCATTTCTTGGGGTTCCTTGAGGCAGAAGAAACCACTGGAGAAAGCCTTTCATGCCTCGTTTTAAGGAGACTCCAAGAGCTACATATCCCATTTGAAGACTGTAGATGGCAATCATATGATAATGGAGCAGACATGAAGGGGAAGAAGTCATGAGTCCAAGCCAGACTGCTGCAAATGAACCCTAGAGCATTATTTGTGTCATGCAGAGCACACACTGTCAATCTAATTGTTTCGGGTGCAGCAAAGAGCTCTGCAGATGCAACTGGCTACTTTGGCTACCGGCATAAACTTTTCACCATGTTTTCTGCCTTCACCCAATGGTGGTCCATTTCAAAAAAACATGTGGACACAATATTGAAGTCCTGGGCAGACACTCGATGGGAGAGCCAAATTAACAGTGTGGCGGCTGTAAGGTTTCAGGCTGCGAAGGTTAGAGGTGAGAGACACCACTGCAGATCCAACCATAAAAGTTGAAGCGCAGTCTTTAGTTGAAGAGGTTGGTTCATCCCACTTCTGCATTTGCACTGTTGTCTGGTATGACATTCTAACAAAAGTCCAGAATGTTAATAAACTGCTGCAGTCAGTAAGCACACACATGGATGTAGCTGTGGACCAACTGAAAAAAGCAGAGGTCTCTCTAGCCAGCTACAGAAACATTGGCTTTGCTGATGTCCAATCCTCTGCATAAGAAATGTGTGAGGAGATGAATGTGGTTGCTGCCTTAAAGCAGAAGAGACTCAGAACTACCAAAAGGCAGTTTTCCTATGAGGCTCCTGATGAGCAGCTCAATGATGTGCTGGAGAGAATGGAAGTTTCTTTTTTCAATGCAGTTGTTGATGTGTGCGTTTCATCACTAAGAGAGAGAACAGAAATGATGAGTGACATTGCCAATAAGTTTAGTGTTCCCATAAACTTCCCTGATCTGCCAGAACGGACCAACACCCTGACCGTTGGAGATGAGTTGGACTTAGTTGTGAAAGAACTGATTGTGGAAATGCAATCTTTTCCAACTTGGCCCAAATGCAAAGTGACAACACTTGAACTTTTGGTTTTTCTGGAGAAGAAAAACCTAAAGGAAGTATATTCCAATATGTGGATGGCACTGAGACCCGCTTGTACCACTCCAGGGACTGTGGAATCTGCTGAGAGAAGCTTCTCCAGACTCGAGCTGATTAAAACATATTTGGGATCTACAGTGTCTCAGGAACACCTCAATGGACTGGCATTAATAAGTATTAATCAGGAAGTGTCAAAACAAATTTCATTTGATGAAACCATAGATGCCTTTGCTGCCATGAAGTCCAGAATTGAGAAGTTTTAAATAACATTGGAGATGTTAATGCGATTTTATCGTTTATGTTTGCCTTGTTTTCACATTGTGGTCCTTGTTTTTAATAGTTTTGTCACTGTAAAAACAAACCTATAGAATCTACTCAATAAAAGTGAGGTAACAATTTGCACTCATTTTGGTTGAGTAGATTTTACCCCTTATTTTGAGTAAAATGTAACAAAATTTAACAGCTATAACACACTAAAAGAAATTTGATAAAATCCACCTAACATATCCAAATAGATTACACAACAAATTACTCATAAAAAAGTTAGTAATATTAACTCTTACTTGTTAATAGAAATATGCTCATCTATTAAATTATTATTAACAACGAATCAGTATAACTAATTAGTCACATTCAAGGAAGATTAGTTTTACTTAAAAGCTGTCAGACACAGGAGGTTTTCATTATTCAACCCCTAACTATAACTAAAGCATGTATGTGACGAATCAGAAATGAGTCCACTCTCGCCTCGGGCACCAGATGACCTTAAGCTGGCCCTGGTTAAATGTATAAAGTCCATTTTCAGTTTCATCATTGTCTTCATCTCGTTTTTTTTTTTTAACCGATTGTTTTTCTGATGATGTTTTTATTTCTTTTTTCTTTCATCAAACCATTTATTAACATGATTCATAGATTGATTTTATTCCATCTCTAACCTCACCGCGGTGATGTGTGTTGAACAGACTGTTGGTCAGATTCATCAGAGTTTCTTGTTTTCTCTTTTAAATACATGAACAGAACATCCTTCATTGTACTCACATGTTCTTTAATCAAAGAGAAGCTTCTTTTATTATCATTAAAACTGGAAAACCCAGTAGCACTACAAAAAGCAGATTCATTGAACATTAGGAGTGTGACGCACACATTTCAGGGTTGATGGGAACAGCTGAAGGTTATTAGTCACAGTTCAGACCCCAAATATAAAGGATTGCCTGAGGACGAAGAATTAAAGTAGCATGAACTCCATTTAACCAGCGAATTCAGTATTCTAATTATTGGTCACTATATATGTTATAACTTTAACTTTGAGGACGTTTACAAAGGGATTATTCCATAGTTTTATGTGATCAATCATGTGTAGGTCAGATATTCTCTAGGAAATGATATAAAATGTCTGTAAAAATAGTTCTGAGACATCATAGAAACTTACACATAGACAGCAAATAATGCAGTCAAAAACTCTGGTTCTCTGAAGTAGAGTACTAGTATTAGCTCTAGCATTAGCTGTAACATTAGCTCGGTTAGCACACTGTAAAATGAATGAAGAGATGCAGTCCACCGTGCTGTTTAACACAAAAGTAGATGTTTCTTTATTGTCTTTACCAAATATTGTGTATTTATTAAATGAAAACTGACAATCGTCATATGTGGATGATGGCATAATTCAAAAGGGCATTAAATTTCTAGGACCTCGAGCCAAAAATGTACACGTACAAAAAACTGCTATAAAATTCATTCATTATATATAGATGTTTTTTCAGTTTTTTCCTGTGTAAATCTCCAGTTTTTGCATTTACATTTTTTTGTGTATAATAGACCTGTAACAGTAACTGACATTAGATTAAATGTCAAATAATAAACATTCTTGTAGAAATTCATGCCATAAGCATCATTATCAGCAAATCAACGAAAAAAATGACTAAAATCTGCAGAAGTAGCTAGAGGGATCACTACGGATTAAAGAAAACTGTCTGTAGCCTTTGACAGTACGTTTTTTGTTTTTTGTTTTTTCTGAAATAACGCCCTCCACCGCTGTGACGACATTTCCCACAGGGCGGAACCATTGAAATGTGTTCACGGCTTCCGTCCGGTCGCTGTAGTGCGACGCACTGCGGGACCGGAGGGAAGCGAGAACAGAAGGCGGAACAGAAGCCGGAGGATGTGGCTGATGTCGGTGCTGCCGCCGCTGCTCAGATTCTATCTGTGCGGGATGAAAGTGCTCCTGTATCAGATGTTCCACCGATCTTTTACTCTCCCAGGTTGGCTTTTATTTACACTTTTATTCAGACTTTTTACGTCCGTCTTTGTGTCTTAAAGCGGACACTACCGTGCTAACTCTGTTGAAAATCTGTGTGTTTTAACTGATATTAACCTTCAAAACGATGACGAACACAGTTAAAGTCAGGTACCAGGTAGTTTCTGGTTCAGGGGAGGTTTCTGTTCCCTTCGGCTCCAAGTAGAGTTAAAACTGAGGAGGTGTTAATGTTTTGACTGTAATAGAATAATGTCATAGGAATAAAACATGCTAGTCATGTATGAAAAGGGTGCTCACTGTCGTTGACATTTAAATGCATAATTTAGTAGAATATAACCGATTATAAAATGATTCTGACAAAGACATTCACAGTAACATTATTATTAATTAAATGTATAATTCATGATGCAGTCAACCTCCCAGAAACTAAAGAAAACCCTGCACTTGTTACTAGTATTAATGGATAAATAAGCTGTTTTTAATTGCTGAAAAGTGTTGAATGTGGCAGATTATAAAGTTATTTTGTAGTGTATAACATGACAACACAGAGACATTCACAGTTGCTTTGTACTAATAGAAGATGATTACCAGTTTAACTAGTAGGAAGAATAAATGTCAAAAATCATTGATTGGTCAAGTTTATTTTAGGGCCAGATCAAGCGAAAGTGAATGTCAGCGTCAAAAATGAAACTTTCACCTATCATTTCTCAAATAGGCTCATTTTTTAGCTCAAGAACTTTATTTTATGGAACTGTTTACAAAATGTCAGTATCAGAAGTTCCAAGCCGACTGATCAATATAAAATGAAACCTAAAAAGGACTAAAACGTGTAAATGCGCAATTAACTTTAATAATAATATTTTTTCTTGCTTGTATAAGTAATATTTTAAGTCTGTGAATCTGTAGAAACTAATTATATAGAGAGAGGTTATGTACAATCCAATTATCTGTCAAATATGCTCTGCTAGCTGTATATATCACTTCAGTTGTAATATGTATGTTAAATAAAAGTTTATTAGCATATGTGTAGTGTTTTAGTTCCAGTAAAGTCTTTTATTCTGACTACTGAACAAAGTGACAAACTGCTGTCCCCATGTCACAATAGATTTGTGTTAAAAACTTATCATTGAAACATTTTTATCCAACAATTGATCACAATTGTAGTTTAACATCATAGTTAAAGCCCTATGTTTCATTTAGTATCAATTTCTAATTAGGGCTGGGCGATATGGCCTAAAAAAAAAAAAAATCTCAGATTTTTTAATGAAAAACTCGATTTTCGATTCGATTTTCCATCCCCTATTTAAAAGAACCTAAGTGCAGATTGCAAATAGTCATGGAAAAAAATATTAGAAATTGTATAAATAAATTAACAACCCTAACCTTATAAAACAGACAGAAAAAAAAAAACATGGAATGCCTAAAAACACTGTTTTTGTCAGCATAATGCCATAGCTATTGATGTATGAACATAAGTGATTTTGGTTATTATCAAGAAAACCATGGAAAATGGTTTCAATGGTATCAGCTCTTAAATTAAACTCTTAAAAGCTATTTTTGTTATTGTTATATTTGTCCAAATAAATGTACCTTTAGTTGTGCCAGGCATTAAAATGAACAAGAAATTGAAGAAAACAAAGGTGATCTAATCATTTTTTCCATGACTGTATGTTAAAAAAACATTAACTCTATTCACGTACATGTGGAAATGTAGCACATTTAAAACAATGCAAAGTGCTGTACAAACATATAGGTAAAGATACAACATATGATAAAACTAGTAAAAATATACCAATATAATCGGTGCCTTTAACAGATGATTCTAGATAATGACATTTATGTGTGTTGGGTCAGTTTCATTCATAATTCTCATGAGGAAAATCCAATGGCAGGACTTTAAGTGTCATTTTTACTCGTGAGAAGGGAGAGAACACTAATCTGAAAGTCTAAAAGTGTGTGCTATCATTTATTGCCGTATTAAATCACAGTTCAGATTCAAGTTAGGTTGTGATTATTACTATTCATGGCATAAACATGAAGAAATACTTGTCTTTACTGGTTTTACCCTATCATTTTGGCTCCACCTGAGCCAAATTTAGTGACTTTTTCCAGCTCTAATGACACGTTTTGTCCACTCCAGCTTTTCCAAATTTATATAAAGAGATCTGGTGATAATATGGTTTGATATTTGTACCTAAACAAATTAAGATTTTCTTGGCTTTTAATGCAACTAAAACTGCAACCAATCTATGGATGTTGCACCTAAATCCTCTGAAAAGCAAGAGAAAACTCTGGTTTAACCCGCATTCTTTCACAAATATTTTAATGAAAATAGAGGAATATATAATGAACATTGCAGTACTTCAGCCCCCCAGAAACTAAGGGAAAACCTGCAATTGTACTAGAATTTATGGATTAATGAGTTGTTTTTTAGTGTTCTTCAGAGTTTGGTCTGATTTTCTGATGGACATTTATTAAAAGGAATAGGAAGAAGTATTTTATATATTTGCAATGTTATTATTCTCAGAACAAATTCTTGGTATTTGTGTGCATTTAGAATAAAGTTTTCAGTAACGTAATTAGAATTGTATCTTGGAAATCCAGTTAAAGTTGTAATAACAGACGTCCAAAGTGTGAAACAATACGACTTATCTGTTTCGATGTGATGTGACGTATGGTTAAAATGTTTGTTGCTTCATCACTTATTTAAGATGTTGCAGGTCTCTGTATTAGAGATAAAGATGCATTTGTGGGATGTTCTACAAACTATTACTATTGGAAAAGGCTTCTCAAAATGAATTAGTGATTTTGTTGGGGGGTAATAGCTGACATTCCTGAGGTATTGACTTGACTGTTTTATCCCTTTTTTTCTTGGATATTCAGTCTTGGTATTAACAGTAAAATAATCATTGGGATTAAATGATGCATTTATTTATTTATTTATTTTTATTGAACATATGAGTAAGTACATAGGTGATTACAAGCATTGTCTATACAACATAAACAATAATGATATATCATATATTTGCCCCCTCAGACTCTTAAATGACTGCTCTGCTAACATGTCACATATAAATAAGCTGCACTTCTTTGTAAGAATCAGAAGCTTTGAGAATTTTTAGCGTGTCAGTAGATTAAAAAGTGACTAATGCATTAATCTGTGACACAATCAGAGCCTTGTGTCGGAACACTGTGAAATGGGTTAAACTGGAGATTTACTCTAATCTCCCAAAGAATGCAGCCTGTTTAACTGGAAGGGTCTTAACTGAATTCTTTGTTCTAATTGGGAATTTCTTAAAGCAAGACGGAGCATGGAGCCCAAATGGCTAATTGTTTATTTTACAACTAAGTAGCTAAAATATGCTCTATGTATTTACATAACAACCTCAAGCTAAAGTAAAAAAAATAGCTGTTGTGTTGTCTTGGTCTTACATGTCCTCAAATGTTTATCTCACTATTCCTGTTAGGTACTGAGTAAGTGAAGGCTTACCCAAAGGAACCAATGGAGGGTAAAACTTCCGGACCGTCATGCTCCGGCCTTAATCTGGTCGCACACCCACGAGCAAAAAGCAAAGTCTGGAAATATTTTGGCTTTGACACAGATGCAGATGGGTGCATATTGCATTGGAAACGGATATACTGCCGTGTATGTATGAGCCAAATTGCTTACTCCGGGAACACCTCCAATCTGTCGTACCATCTAGAAAAGAACCACCCCGTAGAGTTCAGCGAGTTTGTGAAGAGCAACACAGATCAGATGCGCGAGGCATTTGCTACCGCTTACTCCAAGATAAAGATGGAGCCGGCGGGTCTCCACATTCAGCCAATGCACGACTCAAACCTGAGGCAGAGCTTAAACTACGAAAACAGACGACACAATGACCTGACCATAGCAATCATCAACTTCATCTGTGAGGGGCTGTACCCTGTATCTGTGGTCGAAGAGCCAACTTTCAAAGCCTTAATGAGCACCGTTGATCCTGGGTACTCACCACCCAGCAAAAGTGACCTGTCGGGTAAAATGCTGCCTCAGATGTATTGCCGCACTCGTGACATGGTGTTTGGTGAGCTGGCTGGTGTTGTCAACTGTGGCATTACTACAGACCTTTGGCAAAGTCAAACACAAAACAGAACATACATTTCACTTTCCATGCATTCAATTAATTACAACACTACTTCAGGCTTCTCAATGACCAACAAGTGCCTTAAAACCTTTGAGGTGCAAGAGGACAACACAGCTGAGAACATCACCAGAGCGATGTATGAGGCCTTTGTCGAATGGGGGATAACTCATAAGGTCAGCGGTGCCACCACCAACGGATCAGTTGACATTGTGAAAGCGTGCTCACTGCTGGAGCTGTCGGTGGAAATGCCCTGCCTCGGCCACACCATCAATCGTGCTATGGATGAAGCCTTCCAGCTGCCGCGAGTTGACACTTTCTTATCATGCTGTCGCAAACTCATCGACCATTTCCGAGAACCAGCAATGTACCTGCTGAGGGAAAAACAAAAGCAACATGGCCTCCCTCTGTGCACACTCATTACAGATAGAGGTCGGTCCTGGTTGGCCACGCTGTCCATGTTACAAAGACTTAAAGAGCAGCAAATAGCTATTACTGCAACGCTAGTAGAGAATTCCAGCAGCCATCACTTCAACTTTGACGGTGCCGACTGGGCTTTGTTGGAGGGCTTGATCGAAGTTCTTCAGCCGTTTAAAGTTGTGGCAAACATGTTCACCTCTTGCAGGTACCCAACAATTAGCATGGTAAGACCTGTGCTTCATATGCTCCTAAACACCACCCTCAAGGCCAACGAGGGTGACCTAAAGGAGATAAGTATGACCAAAGAAGTCATCTCGAAGGTCCTTTCAAGCACATATTCACAGAATTCACAGTCATCCCAAGAGATTGCAGTGTTTCTCAACACTGCTACTTTTCTGGACCCACGCTACAAGAAGCTGCCTTTCCTGTCCACTCAGGAATGCACTAAAGTTGAGAATAACATCATTGAGGAGGCAAAGGCAATTCTTGAGAAGCAGGTAGTAGAGCGACCATGCCTTGACGACTTCTCCTTGGTGTCCGATGAACCACCGAACAAAAAGCTAGCACCTCTAAGGGAGTCGTCAACCAGTAGTGCAACACAAGACAATCCCTTGGCGGCCATATTTTGCCAGTCTGACTCAGACCAGAGCCAAGAGGAGTTACATGCTCAAGTTGTAGAAGAACTGAGCAACTACAAATCACAAAGAGTCCTGGGTCTAAATGAAGACCCTCTACTTTGGTGGTCGAGTCACGCAGCTTTGTTCCCCACCCTGCCCAAGGTCCTCCAGAAGTTCTGGTGTGTTCCTGCCACGAGCGTCCCATGCCACAGACTGTTCAGCTCATCTGGGACCGTCCTATGTGGGAAGAGGAACCGCATCACTCCCGCACTGGTAGATCAGCAGGTGTTTTTGTATGAGAACCTGCGGAGCTACTACGAACCTGAACACTGTGAAGAGGATTTGGAGGGGAGCTGTGGTGGTGGACAGCCCCTGGAGTGAAGGCTGATGAACAGGTCCAGTGTGTAAGATGAAGGGGTATGGTTTCTCCAGGTCTTCAGAGGGATAAAGTACTTCTAGCAGGTGTTGAAAACTTGGTGGCTGAAGGTTCATAAGTAATTTAACAATCAGCGGGCAAAAAATTGAAAAAGCTAAAACGGATAAGAAAAATAAAAAAACTCAAAAGGGAAAACTTGATAACAAAACACATCTGTAGAGAGCAATTCAGTCACTTTTGAAGCTCACCTCATTAATTTTACATTCATTTGGTTTTGGTTCCATCATGATATAGAAAACTCCCATTATTTCTGGGAATCAGAAAATCTCTTGATCTGATTTAGTAAAACTGATTGGTAAAAATCAGTAAAAGATGGCTATATAATATTTGCAGGATGGAGCAGGAGGATTTTATTATTGTCTCGCAACAGGAAAAATAGCTAACTGCAAAGTCATACAGCTCCTTATCAAGAGTTCGGGACTTGTAGGCCACGATCTTAGGTGTATGTAGCCGGCTGTCATTAATAACTTCACCACTAGATAGTGCTGAATTTTACACACTGAACCTTTAAATCAGTCAGAAGTCCAGGAAAATGTATTTAATATGGGCAACCTGCTGAAAGATGAACTCATGAAGATGAATCAGTCACTGGTATAGACATGAAAGTAGATGACCTGTAATCTGTCTGAAAAATGTTCTGTATTGTTTTATTTGAAGGGAATATTTTTGATGAAACACAACAACCTGCATTATATGCAAACTTTAAGGTGGTAAAATTATTTATTAATATCAAAAATACATGGATGAATGTCAAGAATAGGTGCAAACTTCTGTCCCTGAATCACGAGTCCCTTTCCCTGGTGGATTTATTGTGTTTTTGGAAAGTTTTAGAACATTTTAGCTGTTCTTGAGCCTAGCTAGCAGGCTAGTGTTTTGCAGTCACGTTAATTAACATTTGCACACTTGTTTTTTTAGACTTTTACCAATGGACGAGATTCGAAAATGAAGTGTGTTTAAGTGGTAATACTACTGATGACCAGTAGATGCTGGCATGAAACTTCTCTAAAATAACCAAGTCTGTTTTATTCCAGGAGATAGTCTGGTCTCATTGGTTTTATTCAGATCTTCTATTAAATGTTCTGGCCCATCTGTAAATTTTTCCTCCTATCTTTTTTGCCGTATTGAGTTTCGACAGCTTGTTCACCAACTGAATCAGACATCTGATTTTATTACGCAAGTGCTTAATGAAGGGCGAGTGGATAGCACTCGTACCTCACAGCAAGAAGGTCCTGGGTTCGATCCCAACACCGGTCAGTGGGGCCTTTCTGTGTGGAGTTTGCTTGTTCTCCCCATGTCTGCGTGGGTTCTCTCCGGGTACTCCGGCCTCCTCCCACCATCCAAAGACATGCACTGATGGGTTAATTGGCCCATAGGTGTGAATGTGAGAGTGTTGTTTGTCTCGGTGTCAGCCCTGCGATGAACAGGCGACTCGTCCAGGGTGTACCCCGCCTTCGCCCTTAAGTAGCTGGAATAGGCTCCAGTGACCCCCATGACCCTAGTGAGGATAAAGCAGGTTCAGAAGATGAATGAAAGTGCTTAATGAAGTAAATACTATTCTTTGGTCCAAATAAGGACATTTCGGGTGCTGAAAAGCTAACATGTCAACAGCCACCTTGACCACAGGCTCTTCAATGTCACCCTTTTATGTTCTGTTATTGGGATATTAATTGCTTGGATATTACTATTTAACATCAGATGTATGTCATTTCCATGGTACTTGTTAAAAATCACGTGTCTTTTGGAAAATGTGGTTTTACAAGTCGTGTTTATGGCAAATGTTCACTTTTTTTCTCTGCCGTAGTTGAATTTTTATTTCCAAAACTGTTCCAAAGCTTCAAATACTGTTCTGGATTCAATAGATTAGAGAAGGATTTTATTAAATAGACACATACCTTCAGTTTATTTTTCTTGCAGGGGAGCAGGTTGCACTGGTTCAGTGGAATTGGTCATAAAACTGTAAGTAAATCAGAATATGTGCTTTATTAAACCATATCAAATATGTCAACAGTGGATCCTACAATCAATGTGTAAAAGATATTTTAAAAACAGATTAGTGTTTTCTGTCCACATCAGTTCGCCCACTATGGTTTTCACATTTGTGTTTCATGACCTGATGAGTTCTAACATTACCCTCATATTATCAGTTATGTTGTAACGCAACTATCTGAAAGTAAATATTGAGTTTTCAATGACTACTTGCCTCTGAACTGTTTTATTGCACATGCTTTCCCTGAATGGTGTCAGTTGACTGTAACGGGTGCAGTCTAATTCATGGATGCTTGTTTTAATTACAGATTACCACTGTTTCCTCCTTCATGGATGGTGTACCTGTCCACATTATCAGGCTGAGCAGATAACCTTTGGCCTCTGTTGGTATCTGATTGATGAGCTGTTGGAACGAAAACTAATACTGTGGTGTTTTCAGTCTGTAATGTCATCATTTTGATGCTGACGGCCCTAAATCTGGAAGTCCAGACCTGCATGATGTCCTGACGTGGTCCCTCTCTCCTACACAGTCTTACCCCACCAAAAGGGAAGGGTGGCCATTGTGACTGGAGGCACCAGAGGAATGGGTTTTGAGGCAGCGAAACACCTGGCAAGCCTTGGCATGCATGTTATCATAGGTAGGCTACAGTCCAATCACATGCCTTTAATCAGTCAGCAGCTTGTGTGAACCGTCCAATGACAACTGAGGTTACAGACATGCAGCACTGCACAAGGTCGGCTAACCTGTGTTACATCTGGTCTAAAGGAAAAAAACTAGGGATGCATGATAATTGTTTTTTACAACCGATACCGATAACTTTCCACTTCTTGTAACCAATACCAATAACAAACAGCAATATTTCCCATTCTTCAAATTCTTTTATTATTATTTCAAGTCAGTGGTGAAACTCAGTTAATAGTTAAATAAAGGCTTCTAAATTTTAAATTTAAATTGTCTCTTTTCCATTCTTGTAAAGCACTATGAATTGCCCTATGTATGAATTGTGCTATACAAATAAATTTGCCTTGCCTTGCCCTTCTACAGAACCAAAAGCCTATGGCTGCTTGAAATGGACAATAGACCAAGGGTTTTCAGTTACTTACTATGCATGTACACATACATAATTTGGTGACGATTGACCAGTGTTTTCGGACATTAAGCTACATTAAGCTTTTTCTTTATAATGTGCACCTATGGAGAGGAAAAGGCTTAACGTGGACAACATCCATAAAATTGGGTTTGTTGTTGTGATTTTTGCAGAGGTGAAAGTGGGCATGACTAGAGATGTTCACACAAACTTTGGTGATGACTGGTGACTGTTCTCTGGCATTAAGCAACGTTAAGCTTTTTAAACATTTTAGAAAGCCCCTCTTCTGCTGCTGCCGGACCAAAACAGCACAGTGTTTCCTGTGGAATTGATGTCTTGGTGTGGCGTGTAGGAAAAAAAAAATCCCTTCACGTGCTGATCTTCCAATTACCTCAGAAAGGTGCGGTGTCACAATTTTTATCCCCGTTTATTTTTGCACTTCTGGTGTTTTTGCACATGTGCACTACATGGGTAACTTTGGTACAGCACACAGCGTGCTTGTTTTACACCAATATTATTTTTTACCCCATTAACTGTGAAGTTTTGAATATCTAAATAAAGTGACATTTACTATAGTAAATGATAAATAAATGGGGTAAATTCAGTATGACAGGATTCACTACTGGATGTTTACATTGAAAAGCATGTGCATAATTTTTAGGGGGTAAAAAGTGTACGCAACTTATTGAAAATATTAGGCTTATTATATATTATACGTACTGTACGTATAATAAGTAATGCTATGGTGATGTTTTTTTTGTATAAAATGTATGGTGTGGTGGCAAGGATTCGCCACAGCTACTACAGTAGCCTGAACCGCTTGATCTTCCTGGTCCTGCAGCAGTAGCAGAGAGTAAGTAACTGAAAATCCTTTTACTTACAATGTACTGGTCCACCTCTTTTTCTTCTTGGTTTTTATGGTGGTTGGCAAGGCAACAACATGCACTGTGTACTGGTGAAATGCATGAAATCTAAGCAATTTAGATTTATTATCAGCCCTATTTATCAGTGAATACTTTATCGGTAATTTTTATCGGTAATCCATAATTTTTTAAAATATCGGACCGATAATTATTGGTGCTGATAGTTATTGTGCATCCCTATAAAAAAAACACTGTCCGAGGTGTATGAGCTGCAGAACAGATGAGTCTGGAGTGTCCCACTGGTGACTTAGATCTCACAAACTCTTAAACTGTGTTAAATATTTACAAGCATATAAGGCACGTTTTTAATACCAACACCGATAGATCCCTCTTTTAAGTCATTTATTTATTGTTTTTGTCACATTTATGTAAGAAAACCTTTCACTGTCTTGTAAACTTGAACTCACTTGTTGGCAAAATATAGAAGTCACGAATAATCATATTCTGACAAAACTTATCTCTACACAGGATCTCGTATGTTACAACAATCAATCACCAAGCATTCCAGGTCAATCCACTGCTGCACCAATCAGACATGAGGATTATCTGGTTAAAATCACACCTTTCAGAGGATGTGGTACATTAGGCACCAACCAACATCTGGTCCTAAACACTGCACATCCTGCTGCTTCAACTTTTAAGGATCTGAGTGATTTTGACACGTGATGGTGACGACCAGGTCAGAGCGTCTCCAAAAAGTTTCTCCTACCAAATATGGTTTAATCAAGGACATGTTAACGCAATCAACCATCTTGTTGACCGCCAAAAACCTCTGACTTGAGGCCTGGACTCCAGAGAACCGATGCACTGAGGAAACAAAAAACATTCCATGGCCCACCCAATTAGAGATGTTGATCTGCACAGGACTAATAGGGTCACAGGAGTTTAGGGTTTACTGAAATATGGCAAGGCATTGGTCCACAGGTAGCACCTGGTCCACACGTAATACCTGGTCCACAGGTAGCGCCTGGTCCAAAGGTAGGACCTGGTCCCCTGTGAGTGGGGCTTAATTTGAGACATGGGGCCTCCAGGGATCATCATTTTCTTGTTCAGTTCATCCACAGATGCTCGATTGGGTTGTGATCCTGTTGTTGTTTCTTAGATCAGTGTTGGTACCAACCAGCCCAGACCAGGAAGACCTCCAGTTTAGAAGATGTTCTGACCTGGTCATCACATCAGTAGGTTCTGATGCAGGCTTCCACAATATCAACTTCAAGGACTAAATGTTGACTGTTAATTAAGCTTAATTTATCCAACCTAGTGATTGGTGTAGATTCACCTGGAATGGCCAAAGAGTCAAAAGATAATTTGTCTAAACCAAAATTTGGTCTAAAACAATGTGAAATTTGAGTGATAAATTTAGCAGAAATGCATAAATACAGTGGTGGAGGAAATACTCAGACCTTGTATTTTATTTACTCTAGATTTTCTTCTATATACGGATTCATTTCAAATTCAATTTCAGTTCATCAAAATCCTCTTAAAGTACCAACAGCCTGAGACCCATTAGTGATGCATTCATGTGTCAGTGATAGATAGACTGATGCAGTGGGTTATTTGTTTTGTTTGTACATAATTTTGCTAATATTAGACCTCCCTTGACTCTGAAACGTAGAAGTAAAAGGTTCCTTAAATCAGCCCTCAAGTCCATAAACATGATTAGATGTTCGTGTGATGTCAGTTAATGGTCCAAACCTTGTCCAGGATTTGAATATTGTATGAAATACTGTGAAAGAACCATTATTTCTCCAATAATTCCTGAATACATGCAGCTCAAGAAGGAAGCCTTCAACCTAAACCAGTCCTGCCAATATGACGTGGTGTTGAAAGTGGATTTGAATGTCCCAGAGCCTCTTCCTTCGGATAGATGACCTTCTAGAGCAGGTTCTCACCTTTCTGACAGATGTTGATGGCTTTTACGAGGCCTGATGTCACATACATGTAGATAGTTGAGGTGATGGGGTTGTAGATGGTGTTTGAGTCACTGTGTTGGACGTCTGCCCACCAAACCTCTCTGATCTCCATCACCTTCAGCTGGGAACGAGACAGAAGAAGGTCTGGCTGCTGCAAAGAAGATTGATGAAGACGGCGGCAAAGGTAACGTCCATCTGTGTGTGTCCGTCATCACCGCTGTTGTAGGACTAAAAATAGAAAACGCATCACAATGAACATCACACACTGACTCCCAGTCATCTACATCTAAGTGATGGAGCACTGTTTTTACTTTTAACATCTGCTTTTTCAGTATAAATCAGGTATTTTACTTTATTTAATTCACTGATCATGTAGATGTTCATTAAAGCTCAGAGTAAATCCAAAAGTTATTATATTGAAACAGAAAACTGAAGGAAAAAGTGTCTTTTTGAGGCAAATCTATCATTAACTGAACATAAACCCAGTGTGTCCATCCACTGTCATTGATCCAATTCCATCGGTTTTACTGCTGAATCAGTGTTGTAGAAGATGCTTCTGAACATCCAAGTGGGTCATATCTGTTGACCATGAAAAGATGACAAACTGCATTTTACCTGAATTATTTAACTGCGTTGACAGGATTAGTGGTTTAACGCAGGTTCTGAGATATAAATGGTTAATGAACCCCTGGCAGACAAAAGTTGTATTGTTCATAAAGCTCATAGGGACCAAGTCTTCTGACAAAGTTATTCACAAAGCATCTTAGCTCTGCAGACAGCCTAAGAAATTGGCCTTTAAGAAGCTTAAGTATTTCTTAAGTAGACGAGAAAATGTCAGGAAAAACAAAGAAGTTGAAGAAATATCCTGCAGTCACTTCATTAAACTGCGCGTTCGACTTTGGAGGATGATGTTTCAGCAACTTCTCTTAAATGTATGGAGTATTTCATATATTTATGTACTTTAAATAAAGGTTAAGTTTTAACCTTTGTTTTTACCCTGCTAGTAATTAAGTAGATCTTTGAAGGAAGAGTGAAATGTGGAAGAGACTCAGGCTATTAACCCTTAAGGACCCAAACATCCACCATCAAACAGAACCATCTACTGATGGAACTCTTTAATACCTGTTGATCCACTAATCCTATCAATAATTGGTGTAAAATACAGTTCCGTTATTTGCTTTTCATGAGGATTTGACCAACATTATAGTTGGTTGAACACTGCGAATGGGAAATTGAGCAGCCTTCACATTTACACCCTTAGGTTTACCTTTAAATTATACATGATACTTAATTTCCTGCTTTTCTTTATATTGAGATGACTTATGTTGTGATTGCAAACTCTTAAAAAACATCTCAGCTCCCAAAAAAAGGACTACTATATCATGTCTTCATATTTAGATGAAGAATAAATCCTAGATGTGGTGATTAAATTTTATTTTTTTTTAAATAGGAGTATGGTGTATCACATGTACTGGTTTAACACACTATCAATGAAATAATGTACTGTCAGCCAATGAGACAAGTCAGCTTGTCCATTCATTCATGATTCATTTCTTCCTTCCTTCCAGGAGAGAGAATTTCCTTTGTGGGTTAGGGTTAGAAACGCTAAACCCTAAGGGTTAATGTTTTTCCTGGTTGTTTGGGTCTTTAAGGGTTAAAGTTTCCTGGTTGTTTGGGCCTTTAAGGGTTAATGTTTCCTGGTTGTTTGGGCCTTTAAGGGTTAA
>JAPQRQ010000013.1:178378-194694 GCA_037367365.1 Apogon talboti | reverse complement strand
ACCACTAAAACCAACAGACCAATAGAAAGAACCCAATCTCAGCTGTTAGGGTTAGCGTAGCACAAACATTCAGGAGTTATGGTTATGGTTTGAATTATGGTGGACTAAAAATGTGTCACCGGAGACACAATCGTTATAAAAGGGTTACAGCATGAATACGGCCCATTTTCAGGGTCTGTTTTAAAGTGTCTTTAACCAACATGAAGTGTGAATATCATGTCTGACAATAAAATGGTGATTGATCCTTTATTAAAGTTTCGGTGTGATTGTTTTAAGCATTATAAAAAAATTACATAACAGTGAAAATGATGTAAATGGCACAAAATGTGTCATAAGAAAGATGTAACAAAACACAAACGATTAAAAAATTTTGAGAAAGTTATATAAATAATGTAGAACACAGAACAAAACTGACACAAGATGAAAAGGGTCTGATTAAACAAAGAAAGATTATTTGGAGAACAAAAAGGCAGTTCACAAGAAAACATACATGGAGTTAAACATTCCCTAGAAAACCTAAAATTTCAGACATAAAAAAATATATATGATTGAAAATGATTAATAAATAGGTGATTGATCCTTTATTAAAGTTTCAAGGAGATTTTCAAATCTGAGTCAAAACCCTTTGAGATTAGACATTAATTATGCAATGATGAAAATAATGTAAATGAAATAAGATGAAAATACTGTGAAAATGACAAAGATGTAATAAGGTGAAAACTCTGTGATAAAAGCATCCTTATTTTACTGTTTTATCTGAATATTATTGGGCCATTTAGAAGAAAACAACAGATTTTATGTATAAAATTTTAAATTTACAAGAAAACGCTTATATTGTCGGATTCATGGAGTCATAGATTTGTAAGAAAAAGCAACATTTTCATAGAACAAAGAGGAAAAAATGACAAATTTACAGGAATGACACAAAGCCATGTTTGGTTTTTATATTATCTGAGAAAATAAACTTTTTTCATCATAAATTTGGATTTTTGCGTATTTATGCCTAAGAGAAAATGAAACCTTTTATCATATGAATTTTGTACTTTTTTCTATGAATTTATTATTTTAACAGTGGAAACAGAATATTCATTAAAACATGTTTTTATCTGAGAGGGAAATAAACTGGCATTAGAACTTAAAATGTATCATTTGTGATGCATTTAACCAGAGAATTAAATAAATTTACATGAATAAGTCATGAAATTGCACAAAAATCAAACATTATTATTCAACAGTTTTTTCAATGCTCATAATTACCATTTCAATTCAATATTTAATGATCATAGTTGTAAAAAACAAATGAAATTAGTTTTTCTAGTTGAATAAAACACACAGTTTAGATCTAATGTTTGAAACGACAAGATCCTGTCATTGGGTGAAGTTTCTCAAAACTCTGATAAAATTACCGAAAAAATATAGTAAAACAAAAAATTTAACCCAAGCAGAGAATAGTACAGGTTGTCTCAGTCTCAAAATAAAGAAAATTAAACATTTTATCTGCTTGGATTCAATGTAAACCTTTATTTTCAACAGTTCTTGGTTCAACTTTACTAATGAAAACATGATGCATGAGGTCATTTCCCAGAGTTCTTTGTGTGTCTAATGATCCTACGTCCAATCCACTGTGAGTTTATTCTGTTGTAAAACCTCCATAAACTCTAGACCAGGTCCTGAGGCTGACGTTGGTCCACATGTGTCTGTTTTTGTGTCAGATCTGTTCCAGAAGGCCATCATCCAGAGCGGCACAGCGCTGTCCAGCTGGGCCGTCAACTACCAACCGGCCAAGTACACCCGCGCTCTGGCCGAGAAGGTGGGCTGCAACATGCTGGACACCATTGACCTGGTGGAGTGTCTGCAGAACAAGAACTACAAGGAGCTGATCGAGCAGTACATCACGCCGGCCAAGTACCACATCGCCTTCGGGCCCGTGATCGACGGCGACGTGATCCCGGATGACCCCCAGATCCTCATGGAGCAGGGTGAGTTCCTCAACTACGACATCATGCTGGGAGTCAACCAGGGCGAGGGCTTTAAGTTCGTGGACGGGATTGTGGACAGCGAGGACGGCGTGTCCGCCAACGACTTCGACTTCGCTGTGTCGGACTTCGTAGACCACCTCTATGGGTACCCGGAGGGCAAGGACACCCTGCGCGAGACCATCAAGTTCATGTACACGGACTGGGCCGACAAGGAGAACCCGGAGACCCGACGCAAGACCCTGGTGGCCCTGTTCACGGATCACCAGTGGGTGGCCCCGGCGGTGGCCACGGCTGACCTCCACGCCCAGTACGGCTCACCCACATACTTCTATGCCTTCTACCACCACTGTCAGAGCGACATGAAGCCCAGCTGGGCCGACTCTGCCCACGGCGACGAAGTCCCGTACGTGTTCGGGATCCCCATGATCGGACCGACGGACCTGTTCAACTGCAACTTCTCCAAGAATGACGTGATGTTGAGCGCCGTTGTCATGACCTACTGGACCAACTTCGCCAAAACCGGGTGAGTCTTTCTCAACCTTGGGTTCATTTTATGTCCAGAGGTTTTGAAGAAGGTTTGGTTTATTTTTTGAAGGTGGAGGAAGATCATTTACAATAAAAGCATCTCAAATATGTAGAAATACTTGGAAAAGGATCCAAAACAGAACTTTGTGTGCATTGGATGTTAGTAAAAACCATTATGGTAGGTTTTAATTCTCCACAATGACTTATTGCAGAGTTAATATTTATCTTGTAATGGCAGAAAAAACCATAATGTATGTGATGAAATTAGAGGATTTTGGAATAAACATCATCCAAATCAAAATGACCTGATGTTTAATGCTAAGTGAAGCTAAAATATCATACCTCCTTTGGATTTTTGTGAGTCTATTGCAGCCACGCTATATGATATTGGTTCAAGACGCTTCATCTACTGATAAAATCTATTTAATCTCAGGCTAGAAGCTAAGGATGCTAGGTGCAGATGCTGTCATGGGGTTAATGTTTCCACAGATTTGAGCGTCATCTCATGTTTCACATTGAGACCAACATTGTAAATTGTCCACAAAACCGCAGCAGAATCCCATTTTCCTTGTTCTGTAATTTTTTTTCCTAATTTTATTAAATATTCTGGGGGGTCCACTCAATGGACTTGGTGGACTTCATGGGAGGGATTGGCTGCTCAGTGGACTTGCAGTGGCCTCGTCGCGGTGTCGTTGTGACCTGATGGAGCCTCATCGTGGCCTTGTCGCGGCCTCCCCGCGGTCTGGTCGTGGCCTGGTCGTGGCCTGATGGAGCTTCTTTTCTATCAGTTGATCCACTAAAGCAGTCGCTGAAAGCAGATTCACCTCTCGGGTTGTGGTCGTTTGTCTCTTCCACTCTGAAAAGTCTCTGTGAATCTGAGTGTATTGATGTTTTCAAACTTACCCTGATGTCGGGACAAATCAATTGGAGGTTCTGGAGAAACAAACAATACAATGGACTGTTTGGGATAGTTGCACTGATTATACCCACATCTACATGATCAGGGAATTCAGTACAGGAAAATACCAGACTTTAACTGAAAAATGCACATTTCAGAGGATAATTTTAGAATAAATGGTGATAAATCACTTAAAGGTTCAAAATAGAGAAAACTGATTTTGGGTACTGACACAAAAGTAGCTCTGGTCTTTATGGATTCAAATTCAACTGACATATTCTAACCACCATCGTGCGTGTCCTTAAACATCTGTTGGTAGTCTTGAGACAGACTAAAGCATCATTTTATTAACTATTTGTTCCTTCGTTTCCAACACTTAAAACCACTTTAGTCAAAGGAACATGAACAAACTGAACCACTAACCATCAAACCCTGGAACATGAGCCGGTGCATCTTAGGTTTGTGTATAAAGACTGCTTATTGAGTTAAAGGCACCGTTCAAACAGAATAACCCTGAAACCCTGGAGCTTGTCACAACATTAGTCCATATCTTTGTCTCTGCAGAATAAACGATGACTCAGTGGATGAAAAACTGGATTCAGCGTCGATGGAAATATTTGCCCTGAGATGTGAACAGGTCTATTAAAGCTGGATGTGCTCCGGTGTCAGACGGTGATGCTGAACTGATTAAAGCTGGTCCAGATACATGAAAGCATCTGTTCCAAACGCCGTCACAGGGTTAGTACGTAGTCACTGTGGTGATCAGCAGGTTGAACCACCATGGAAACATATGCAAACAGAGGCAGGATGTGGCAGCTCAGTGAGCATGGAAGGCCTGGGGGTGTTTTCAGGATAATTCAGTGGCATATTGTCCCAGCATATGTTTGCACCGAGACGACAAGCCTTAAGTGAAACCCCACCACATGCTAGCAGCAGCGTCTGCACGGTCCCATATGGAGGGCAGATGCCACTGTCGCTGTGCAGATATACCAACCTCTACAAGGCCCTTAAGATGTGGGCAACATACGCAGGATCGGACTCAGTCCACTGGCATTTGAACACGGACAGTAGGTCTTATTCACAGCTGTGATGCATCATGGGGGATTTTTAGCCAAAAGTTGTATCTGTGCCAGGGATGATACTTGGTTTTAGGGCAATATGTCATAGATAAAGGCATTCAGACAGTTTGGGTTCAATATAGGAGATGAAACTACTGTTATTTACTCAGACACAACAAAATTACATTTAACATTATATGACCAAATAACATCAGAAACTGATGATGATGATGATGGTAATGATGACAGCATCTTGGTGCCAAATCCAACTTGTTTTGCATCATTAATACCAGCATTTTTATTTATTTACTAACCTTTATTAATAAATAACATCTATGACAACCGAATCATTACAATACTATTAAAAGTTAGAAACAGGCTAACGGAGCTCCTAGCATCTGATTAGCCTCGAGATGTTTACTGTCAAACTGAAGTTATAACACAGCAAATGGAGGTGAAGGTGCTCACAGAACAAGTTGTGTATGTTTAATAGTGTGTCAATGTGCTTTTTGCACCAAAATGGTATCATAGCTTAGACAAATGATCCAAAAACCACAGATAATGCAACATGCACATGCTAAACCTGATTATGTTAGTTTAGCCACAGCTACACATGCTTCTGTTTTTTTTTTCATTATTCAGTGTTTCTTGGAGGTTATTAAAACCAACATAGAAGATTATTAGTCCCAAAACTTAGAACTTGGGCTTTAGTAGTCTCATTTCTTCTCTGCTGTTGAGCACAAGTGTAAAGTCTGCTGTTCCAGTTCAATCCGGTGTTTGATTTGTTGCAGTTCCAAACCTCCTGTTGTGTCCATGTCAGATAATTAAATCTAAATCCATAACTTACGCGTCCATAGTCATAAAGAGTCTGATCCAGATCTGTTGAGTTTCCCATTTTAGAGAATATTTAACCCCTTATCTCAGATCTGCACTGAGGTTCCAATATTTCTTTGTTTTTGATTTTTAATATGTACAAACATCAAACTTACCATAAGACTCTACTGTTTATTACATCTGTTTTAAGGTTCAAGGTTTAATTTATTGTTATTTGGATGTTTATACATGAAACAAAATTTGTACTCAGGATCAGCAGTGTACAACATCCTAAAAAATTATCTGAAATAGTCCTGAATGAGAATAAATAATAAAAACCTAATAAATAAATACTACAGTACAAGATAAAAACCAAGCAGCATGATAAAAACAAAGTAAAACAGCATAGTCTACATAGTCTACGACTAATCTAACTGAGCTGCATCCGGATTCCACTAAAGTCGTGAATCACAGATATGATCCATCACATCAAATCAACAGAAACATGGAGTTGAGCTGTAGCTTGGAAAGAAACAATGTGAACCTGCTGCTTCAGGTAGAACTTTGGGATTTGTTTGTTTGTCAGGTGGAGGATTCACCTGGATTCAATGTTTATATCTGGGGGGAAAACGGCCTGATTGTACGATGGTTACAATCCACCTTATCTGTGGACCAGTTTATCTCTACTCTGAAGAACCTGTATATAATTGAAGGGAAGGTCAGTGAAGATGAACAGATAAAGTCCATAACGGGTGAGTTTAGTGAGTGGTCAATAACGGTTTGAACACTTCTCCTCCACTCAAACAACCTTTACTTAGTCGGACCAGCCAGAGGTCAGCATCATCTCCTGGAGGACCAGCTTGGACCAGCTCCAGGTCCAGATGTGATGATTGTGCAGGGGGCAGCATTCACTCTGACATGGGAGGGTTTGTGTTTTATGAAGCGACCTGGTGTATTATATGAAACCCTCCTAAACCCAGAGGATTATGGGATATTTGGACAGGTTCAGCCCTGATGGTTTAAGATGATGTCTGGGTCTATTTATGTGAAAAATAAAGATAAAGACAGTGGTTTAACTGGAACTTCAACACACTCTGAATTTTTGGAAAAGATAAAAGATAACAAGGAGCATTTATATTACATGAACACATAAATAAGAGCCTGTATAAACAGTATATAGAGAATGCTTACAGTTATGAACATTGCCATCGTACAGTTTTCTCCAATAGGGAAATGAAGTCGTAAAGTGTTCTCAAACCCACCAGACTCATTAAAAGAACAAACAAACAGTAGTTTTTCCAGCAATTGTAATTATTGGATTGGTCTATTTTAACACATTACTTTAGATCCAAACCAATGAACAAAACAACCAACTGAAGCAGTAAAATCTGGTAAAATAACTGATTTAGCAAAAGGAGTCGTGTTTTTGAGAAAGTTTATGTATAGACATAAATCAAATATAATATAAAAAAACTAATACAAATAAAACCAATATCTCCAGAGCACAAATACAGCCAAAGTAACTGTAATTGAAAATATTCACCTTTAACCTGGTTCAATAGTTTCAGACACAAACCAGTGGATTAGCATCGATAGTAGAACCTTCATTTAATTAAAACCAAGTTCTGATCAGAAAACAGTACAAATAAAACATCCATCATCATGTCTTCATAATGTTGCTTTGTCTTTGTTCTTCTTTGTCTCGTTCAGTGAGTTTTATCAGTAGAAATAATCCTTGTATTGTTGAACCTGTTTAGTGTTAGCTTAGCGCTGTTAGCTTAGCACTGCAGAGTTAGTCTCATTGGTCTGTTTTGTTGAATTATTCCTGACATACGCTGGTCTCTGTTGGTTTTGTTGAGTTTTTCGCTGGTGTTCTTCTGTTATGTTCATGTGTATATCGTTACCAGCATTATGTAGTGTTACTATGGCAACATAGATGGAACTGCAACAGCCCCAGTTGTAAGAGGCTAATAAAGCTAATAAATAATAGCTAATAAGGATCAAAAAGTCAAAGAAATGTGATACTTTGAATTTTGTAATTTAATTAATTGCCGTGATGCATTCACTGTCATTATTAAACCGTTCTTTATATCCAGGTCCAACTCATTAGTGTTAAGGTCAATGCATCTGTCTCTAAAAGAAAGTTTAATTTCAGCTCCAAACAACAGATGTGATGTTTAAGTGAGGAAATGAATGGAAAATCATGAAACATAAGCAGCTTTAAAATGCATTTATAAACATTTAAAAGGAACTAATTTCAAAGAAAAATGCTTATGAGGCTTTAATGAGACCAATAAATGAAACAAAGATTATAAAAGGGACAAATGTACTGTATAATAAGTAAAACCTGCATCTTATTTCATTAGTAATTGTGTCCTCCAAACTTCAACAGTTCATGGATAAATTAACAAAAAGCAGTGGATAAAATGCAGAGTTATTGAATAAACACTTTTATAATGTAACCATGAAACTGAATCAATCAAATCAAAGTGAAAACATGGTGTTCAGTAGTTCATCAAACTGAGGTGACACTTAAAGATATTTAATGATTGTGACCCTTTTCAAAACATGTTTTCTCAATTTTATGGTATTATTGTATTGTTTAGTTTCTTGTATTTATTTTCCTAGTTTCAGAGTTTTATTGAATACATTGATTGTTCATAATTGTCATGATTGGAATGAATGTATTATATCTTATGCACAATAAAAATGGAAAACATGATTTCACTTAAAAATACATATTTTTATTTGGTTTTCAGCACTAAATTTGTTTTTGGAACATTATGGATTTAGTCAGATTTTTATTAATACAAGACTTTACCCAATAAATGGTGTTATGTAATATTTATCTAATATAAATATGTATAAATACAGCCTCTGTAGAAGGATCTAAATAGCTAATGTCTTCTTATTTGTGTATAAACTGTGCAGATGAAATGGTAATTATATAGAATATCTCAGTCCAGTAAAACCTTTCAGTTTAATACATGAGGTCAATGGTTCAAACCCTTTTAGTACCAGGGACTAGTTCTGGTTTGGACCAAGTACAGGTGAACCAATAACAAAAACCTTTGTCAGTACATAGTATTAAATCACTTTATATTAGGCATTTACATTTATTATTATTATTATAATATCCACTTATTATAATATAGAAGTCCATCTGGGGCTGATGGGAGTGTGCTCCTATTATTCATTTATTCCTTTATCAACGTGGTCCAACTGCCTCTAAAATGATGTTTTCAGCTCAGACATGTGTTGAAGTGGTTTCACTCAATAACCGTTTCTGTCCTTCATGCCCAAGCATTTTTCTTTTAATGCAGGTGTTTTGTCTCAATGTAGTGAAGCAGTTTTGTCGAGATTCATGGCTTCATTAGCGGCTAGCAGCTAGCGGCTAGTGCTTTTGAATCACCTGTTGAAATGAATCCATAACCTTTATTTTATTTAACCGTTATTTAACCACAAAAAAGCTAATTGAGATTAAACTCTCTTTTCCAGAGTATCCTGGAACAGACGGCAGCAGCAGAAATGACACAAAATATAATTCAAATCCATACATCCACAATAAAAACATACAGGAAACACATTAAAGTCAGTACTAAAACCAGATATAAAACTCTAAACTCAGAACATATAAAACACCGTCAATAATTTAAAAGGTACTAAAAGTATAACAACAATGAGCCCGTTTACACGCACACCAATATCAGTATCCGATTTCTGGAGTTATCAGATTATTCCAGTGATCATGTAAACAGGATAATCTGATAGGCTTTATCTAATAATTGCAGTATTCTGATTATGAGAAATCAGATTAACACACCAACTCTCCCCAGTACTCCGATGTCTTCACACATGTATACATAATATTACTTATTTCGTTCTTTTACATCTGTGCATGTGTAAACACAATTAAAAATAAAATATTAGAGAGCAGAAGTTACATAGTCAAACGTGAGGAGAAGACAACAGGAAGTTTAAATCTACCATCACTACGTACGTATCTACTCCGAAACAAATCCAATAATGGACTGGAGCGTCTTAACCAGGATTTATGATTATTGCATTTCTCATGTGCATGTAAATGCGTTAGATCTGGTTGTTACAATTATCCGATTGCTAACAGTTAACAGACTTTTATAGTCATGTAAACAGGCTCGTTATTAATTAAAATAAAGTCGAATCTGATTCAATCAGTTATAAAAACATCTACATCCACATTTAACCTTTTCCCATTGAGTTAAAATGACTTTAACTCTATTTAAACAGACTACTTCATTCAATTTAATCTCCTTCTGTTGGTTCTATTCAGTGGCACCAGAATATTTAAAGCCTTTCTTTTCCAGTTCTGTTCTGACTTTTGGAACTCATAGATAAAACAGATCCAGAGACTATAGTTATTTTAGTCATTCCAATAGATGTTGACCAGTAAATATGATGGAAACAGAAATAAAATACATTTATAGTAGTGCTGTCAAATGATTAAACTTTTTAATCAGATTAATCACAAGGTTGCTTTGGGTTAATTTCGATTAACCATGATAAAATATTTTCCATTTTTAATCTATATTAATCGCATTTCATTCTGCATGAGCAAAAAGACTCAAGAAAAAAGTTAACATATATGCACTTAACAGGTTTATTAAACAACTTCAACAGTTTCAACAAAACAACTTGAAACAACTGTTACGTCTTGGGTTTTTTGTACTCAAATTTCCCATGGAAAGGGCCAACGTGCTGTTTAGCATCTTCCTTCTTTATCAGTTGGTTCTGCTGCCTGTCACTACTGGATCAACTGCCCATTTGCACATGCACGATGGTAGCTCTACTTGGACAAACTGCCCGAAATACGTTGGCATTCTGTGCTGCAGATGGGTTAATTGCGTTAAAAATTTTAAATCACATTAATCATGATGATGGATTAATCCACATTAACGTGTTAATTTTGACAGCCCTAATTTATAGATAAAAGAATACCGACCTGACATGGGATTCAATTTCATCAGCCCTATAAATTCATCAGCACCTTGACTGGATTATATGAATGAAGTAAACTTGGATGTAACACATACTGACTGTGATGAAATATACTCCATGTACCGAGTAGGCACTAAAAAGTACCTGGTACCTAATGGAAAACCTTAAAAACCGAGTACGGTCAAGTAGGTTTAGGTGAAAAAGCCCCTTCAATGATATCATTGTTAATATCCTTTGTATGTTCACTTAGATGTATGTTAGAATATCCATTTACCCATCATGCCAAGCTTCTGGAATGAATCCTTCAATGAAAACTGTTGAATCCATTCAAGGGTTAGCGCAGCTCGAATAACTCAAGGTCTCCATGACCGATTGAATAAATGTTCCATACAATGGCTTCTGTGAGTTCAACGATGCTCTACTTCTACATCCCCTTTATGTAATATGACAAATGTATTCTATATGCGTCAGTGTTTAATGGCTGTAGTCACAGTCTGTTCGTCACTGCGAATACATTAGGTTGCTGAACTGAAACTGGACTGTGGACACCTCTGAACATCTCCAGCTCTGGTGCATAGGATGATCATGTTTTTAACCAAAGATATGGCCATATTTTCTTCATCTTTTGTCAAATATCATCAGGATGGACAACGAGGTCTCGATGGAACATGATCAGCACTTGTCTAATATTATGTTTGTCACCCTCCAAACTGCTCCGACCCAAGTCCTGGACTCAACGGACCTCTGAAGGTCTGCTGCGATATTTGACAGGATAACGTGATATCATGACTCGCGTAAATACACCACTTTTAAATCTAGTGTTATCTGTATGCATTATAAGCTTTCCACATGTATGTTCATGCCAGGTTCAGGGTTAGGTAAACTGGAGATCTTGCCGTAACTTTACATGCGATCAAATGGCGTTGAATAACACGCCAAAGGTCGAAAATACATACAGTAGGTACAGCACGCCAAACGCCATAAGAACTGGCATGACATACGTGATTTATTGAGATCAGTCTGGACAGGATGATGTAAGCAGCAGATCCTGTTACAAGTTGTGGGAGGGATTGGACTTGTCTGTCCAGCAAATGCCACAGATTCCAGCCATCCTGTCTTAGACCACTTTTGGCTGACCATGGACACAGGGGATGCTCTGACCCAGTCATGGCCTCAGATCATCCAATAGAATTTCATGGACTAAATGTTGACTTAATATGTCCCACTTACAGAAAGGTGCTATAACAATATCTACCAAAATATACCAACATGGGCTTTAGTTTCTTATTGTTTGTGTCTGATGCACATGCAGGAGTTGATCTGTGGCCTCCAAAAGGCGATGCATGACTGAAGAAGAGTCCTTCCTCTTCAGTATTCAGATATACACCCCCACTGACACACACTCTCAAAAACCCTCCAGTGTGTTTGTTCCAAGGTTGTTGTCTCGCCTTGGCTCCCCCTCACCTCTCCAAAGTTAATGAAATCACTCCCACAAAGTCCCTCAAGAGGAAGCACTGTTTCAAACTTCCAAAAATAAAACAAAAAAACGCACTGAATATTAAGAATATGTGACGACACACACCGGGAAAAGCGTTGTCGGTGAATAAAACACATCTTTTGGTGGTTTTTGTGCATTCAAAGCCTGACTCTCCAAACGCATTAGCTTTCAGTAGAAGCATCAGGAAAATGCAAGTAGAAGAAAAGGATTTGACGTTTTGAGTAATGACGCATGTGGAAGTGTCAGGAATTAGGGCTAATGGACACTTACATTGTTAAATCTATTATCATGCTGATTTTAAAATGATTGCAAGGAAATGCCAGTTTAATTACAGTCATTATGGCTTAAACCAAGATGAAGGTGTCTGGTTTTTTGCTCCATTCAGACACATTTGATAGTCCTTTTAACAGATAGAGGCAAAAAAAACACTTATCAGTATCGATTTATTGGAATATAAATTTTAACAATGGTACCAGTGTGAAAGTATCCTCATGTTATGGTCATCTGTAAGTCTTCATCACAAATCAAATAAAACATAGGAACAGAAGGTTGAAGACACAAAGAACAGGTCGATAAATTCAGTATTGTAGTTTAGTCTTAAATTTAGGTTCCTTTTAACATGATCTGTTTTTGGATTCAGAAAGTAACTGTTGAGTTGCTGAAAATATGTTGAAAAAATTAAAATTTCAGTGTTTTCTTTGTCTCTATATTGTGTTGGATGTTGTTATTCTGCTTTAACAGTTGTATTTACTGCTTTTGTAGATGTGGACGGGTTATTAATCAGTGAACTGAACACAGTTATTTTTATGTTGTTATATTTCATCTTAATCTGGTGTGTTTGACCATCTGTTTAATCTCAGTGTAAATGACAGATCCAAAATATAGGAAAATAAGAAAACCTGTCTTATTTCTACAACCTTTATGGTCATTCAAGTAGATTCCTGAATTTAGAAGTCCCTGAATGCACCATGAAATCATTTTCTTTGCTTTTTATAATTCTTGAAAATGTCTAAATAAATCTGAAAGCAGTCGTCAAATAATCTTTACGGATTTTACTGCATTTTTCATTATTTAGTAGAACTACTTAACCTAGTGGAAGAGTATGTGTTAATAAAAGCAGTAATCCGAATCAGGCTGTGATTTACTGTGGTTTCAGAACACCTTTACGTCTAAGTTGTTGTAAATCACTGCTTCTTTACCTCTGTACAGTTTTAATATTTATGACCCATGAATATCATCTGATTGTTTTACTTCTTGTGTTTTCTTGTTGTAGGGATCCAAACCAGCCAGTTCCTCAGGACACAAAGTTCATCCACACCAAGCCGAACCGCTTCGAGGAGGTGGCCTGGACTAAGTACAACCCCAAAGACCAGCTCTACCTCCACATCGGCCTCAAACCTCGTGTCAGAGATCACTACCGCGCTACTAAAGTCGCATTCTGGTTGGAGCTAGTTCCACATTTACACAATATAAACGAGTTTTTTCAATATGTTTCGACAACCACTAAGATTCCTCCGCAGGACACCACGCCGTACCCCTACACCAAGCGTTTCCCGGGGAAGAACAACTGGCCGTCAACTACACGCCACCCGGGTGTTCCGTCCGCCAACACCAAACAGACCACGGACCAGCGCAAGAGCAGCGACCTGACAGACGAGTCCACCGTGGTCATCGAGACCAAGCGGGATTACTCCACCGAGCTGAGCGTCACCATCGCAGTGGGCGCCTCCCTGCTCTTCCTGAACATCCTCGCCTTTGCCGCGCTCTACTACAAGAAAGACAAACGGCGGCACGAGTCCAACCGCCGCGTTCCAACCCCGCAGCGCAACTCGGCGCCGACCAACACGCCGTCCACCGCCAACGACGTGGCGCACCTGCAGAGCGAGGAGCTGATGTCGCTGCAGATGAAGCAGCAGCAGCTGGAGCACGAGCACCACCACGAATGTGAGTCACTGCAGACCCATGACACACTGCGCCTCACCTGCCCGCCCGACTACACCCTGACTCTGCGCCGGTCGCCGGACGACATCCCCCTGATGACGCCCAGCACCATCACCATGATCCCCAACTCCCTGGCTGGCATGCAGCCTTTGCACAACTTCAATACTTTCGGTGGCAGCCAGAACAGTACCAACCTACCCCACGGCCACTCCACCACCAGGGTATAGCTCCGCCGGGACGGACCGCGGCAGGTTCAGCCAGGATCCACCGGCAAACCGGCGAACCTCAAAGGCAAATATGAGCCACTGACTGTGGGAAGCACAGGCTCAGCAGATGTTATTTTGCTACCATGCCTACTTAAAAAGTACATAAATTGATCATGAACTCATGAAAATATTAAACGTGAATGTTACAGTTGGAATAACTGTGTTGGCGAGAAGATGTGACGAGTTTTACCAAAAGAAAAGGCAACCAGGGGATGACTGTTAATACTTTAAATACAAAACCAATAGTTTCATTGTGACACAGGCTTTAATGCCATAAAAACACAATAAGAAAACAGTGGCAGCAGTTGTTAAAAAGCAACAATTCAACATGTGGAACATCATCTTTTCATGACTTTCACCTCTCTTCACCCCAGCCTGAAATGTATTTATGAAAACTTTGTAAACAACAAAAAAGAAAAAACAGCTGTGTGTGGAAATTCTATATATATAAAAAGAACCCAATAGTAAAAGAACTCCTTCTATGATTGTTTTAATTTTCCTTTGGTTGGTTTTTCCAGCTTGTGTGTAAATATTTCCCCACATCCATTTTCTTTCCGACTGCCTAATTTCTCGACCCTGGTCCAAAGCGAGTCCGATCCCTCTGGAACGTCCAGCCCATCCCATCAGTACTGTCTCGTGCGTTGCTTGGTGTCCACTCTTTAGACTTTGCATGTCCAGAGCTTTTCCTCTGCGTCGTCAGACCGACCGGATCCATCGCCTTCATCCTGTTACGCTTCTATCGTTTCCTTCGTGGCTTTTTCTGTCTTGCAACCTCAGCACTGCCTGAGCTACAATGTGACCAGCAATGTATTATTTAGAAACAAAAAAGGCAGTCGACTTTTTGTATCAATATTAGTTGGATATGTTTGTAAAGAAATATATGTTAGATATTTCAAATTGTCATATGCTAGCAATATGTAAAGTATTGTGCCAGGCTTGTGATATTTTGGGTTACAAAAGCAAGTGAATGAGTGTAAATATTAATGATATTAATTATTATAAAATTACAACAAAGTAATCATTAACTCTCTTTCCGTTTTGCATCCTATTACAAAAAAAAATGAAAGTACATTGAAAAGATTTTAAGGTACATTTGTAAATTCTATAAAAGATATATTCTTGCCATTTGGCCCCTAAGCCAGTCAAGCTAAAAGGGTTTTAATGTAGACTTTTAAAATCCTTAGTTTGTCTCTTATATTTGTTTGCGGTTTTGCCTTAAGTGATAATAGAGATATTTCTGGCTGGACACCTGTATAAACTTTTTCTGCAACATTTTTAATAAAATATCACAGTATTTTCTAAAAAAAAAAAAAAAAAAGAGAAAAAATCAGCGTGTATGTTTTAATTGCTTTGTGTGGATGTGATAAAGGCAGTGAAATGGGAGGAATGTTTCACTGAGGAATGTGAGGGTTGTTTTAGGACTGATTCCATCCTTTTCCTGGTGTTTTACAGGTTATGTTGTATTTCCCATGATGCATCGACTACTAAATGAATGTATCATAACCCTACCATTCTGAATAATCCTAGTTTTTTATTTCATTTTATTTTTACTTCCTAACCCTTCTGATCTGGCCTGAATTAATATTTCATATTTTTAATATTTTTTAATATTTGAAAAATTCATCAAAAATCAAAATTTCGCAAATTTGTGAACAAACTTTGTAGACATTGTCCCAAGGAAATGACAAATGAAATTTAAATGAATCTGACCAGTAGTTTCAGAGAAGATTGAAGAAATTGTTAATGAAGATGACAAAGATGGCAATGACGAAGATGACAATGACAACAAAGATGACAGTGACGAAGACAATGACAACAAAGATGACTGTGATGAAGACGACAACAACGAAGATGACTACGACAAAGAAGATGACTACGACGAAGACGACAACGAAGATGACGAAGATGAAGGCGACGATGAAAACGAAGACAATAACAATGAAGATGACAAAGGCGACGACGATGACAATAATGACGAAGGTGAAAATGACGAAGACAACAATGAAGAGGACAATGACAAAGACGACAATGAAGATAACGGAGGCGACGACGACAATGACGAAGGTGAAGACAACAAGAACGAAGACAACCACGATGAAGACAACAAAGATGGTAACGGCAGAGATGACAATGTTGAAGATAACAAAGCCAACGGCGATGAAGACAGTGATGAAGATGAGGATGAAAATGATAATGTCATATTGTCCGTTCCGTGGTCAGTATAAGGTCATATTTTCTGTTCCATGGCCAGTAGAACGTCATATTTTCCGTTTTGTGGCCAGTAGAAGGTCATATTTTCCGTTTTGTGGCCAGTAGAAGGTCATATTTTTCGTTTTGTGGTCAGTAGAAGGTCATATTTTC
>JAPQRQ010000013.1:137335-163819 GCA_037367365.1 Apogon talboti | reverse complement strand
TTATTAATTTGGAAATTATGAGCAATTTAAAAAAGTTGGGGTGTCGAAACACCCCAGGTGACTAACGTAGGGTTAACTTAGATTTGTTAGCTTAGCTCTGTTTACTCAGCTCAGTTTAGCTTTGTTTGCTTAGTTCTGTTTACTTAGCTCTGTTACTTTGATTTATTAGCTTAGCTCTGTTAGTTTAGCTCTTAGTTTAGCTCAGTTTGCTTAGCGCTGTTAATTTAGGTCTGTTAGTTTAGCTCTGTTGGCTTACCTCTGTTAGCTTAGCTCTGCTAACTTAGCTCTATTAGCTTAGCTCTGTTAGCTTAATTGTGTTTGCTTAGCACTGTTACTGTGGTTTGTTAGCCTAGCTCTGTTAGCTTAGCTTTGTTTTTAGACTGAAAACAGCCACAGTATAACCACTAGTCTATTCTGTTTTCTTTTGGTTTGTGTTGTCAATAACTGAACTAAAGATCTGTTTGAATCCAACAAAACTCAGAACTGTTACTGTTTAGTCTGAACCTCAGATCAACAAACAGAAACTTAGCAACCATAAGAACATCCCATAATAACTCAATTGTGTAGAAGAAATGCTGACATTTACCATTCAACTCCATTCTGCACATTTACAGCTGAGTCCAGTTGAGAAAACAACCACTATTTTTATCACTTCTGTTCTACGACTCACTACTCCCTCTAATGGTCACATAAATACCCTAACCCATCCATGTAAATAAATTCATTCATATCTGTTCAATACACTGACATCTGTGGAACAACTTCATACGTCTGTATTAGAAACACAAATGAGAAGTTTAGGTCATTTTAAAAATCTTTTTAAGTATAAATACAGCATATTGACCCTTTAAAGTGTACACTGTCTTTCTAATATTTTCAGGATTCTTGATAAAATGGCTTCAACATGAAGTGAACTGAATTTTTCCCTTTTGATTACAACCTTCATACATTCTAATCTGCTTCATAAAAATAATAAACATTAAAGTATAAATACTACACATAGACCCTTTAAAGTGTACTTATTAATATTTTATTTTCTTAATGACATAAACCTGTATCACACTACATTTAAAGAATCATCTCTTTCATGCAGAAACTGGTCACTAATGACTCCTACCATTCAGAATACCAGTCGCCATGGTAACCGTCACAACAGACTCACTTCCTGATTTGCTGAAACACGCAAACACTGAGCACATGCTCTTCCCATGGTTCCTTCATTTACACAAAACACATAAAACTATGAATAAACTCAGTTCCAGACTGAGGTCCAGTCTGTTGAAGATAATTCAGAATAAAATCAGACTTTACTTGTTTAAAAGAAACAACTGTGATAGAACCAGAAGAACTACCAAGAAGAACGCTGGCTGGGGCAAATGAGAACCTACACAGACAACTGTGTCAGAACACAATGGTGTGAATCTGCAGTAGTGAAACAATTGAAGGAAAAAAACTGAGGGTTTAAGGTGGAAGAAGCAGCAAAACCCACAGAAAGAAAGAAAGACAGACAGGAAGAAAGAAAGAAAAAGACAGGAAGAAAAAAGAAAGAACAAAAGAGGAAAGATCAGTCTGTTTCTGTCGAAGAATCAGATGTTTGTGTTGTAGTTTGTCCGTGTAGGTTCTCATGCCCAGGTCATTGTTCTTCTTGGTTCTTCTTCTTGGTTCAACTGTTGTAGTTTGGTGATGAGGCGTCCAGTTAGTCCATCAAAGCAAATGTTAAGACATTTACACTGTGATGAAGTCGATCAGTGACATCATCATCACCACCCTGTCTTCTGTTACAGAAAACATGCAGCCTGTTTTTCTTGCGTTAAGAACTAGCTTTAGATGTAAGACGTAGAAAACACAACTGGACACAAAAGACACAAGACCACAACCTAATAATAATGTAAAAGTTTCAAAAATACAAAAATGACATGAAAGATACGACAACTTAAACCAAGTAGCTAAATCAACATTAACACACAGCTATAGTCGCTCATGTTATAAACTAAGACTGAACCAGTGCATTCTTGGTTCTTACTATGAGGAAAACTGGACAAAAGATGCACATTTGTCATTTTAAAGTTGATTTGTGTATTTTAGAGGGAGTTAAATGCAAATTTAAAATTTTTGACCACAAGTTTCTCGGATTCAGCAAAGCTAACCAGGATGGTGTTGTCGGCATACAGGCAACTATTGAAATTATTCAGGGAGGAGAAAATATTTTTAATGTAAATAGTAAACTGAATGGGCCCAGAACTGATCCCTGTGGAACACCTTTGGTTACCAGTAAACAGTCTGATTTAGTATCTTCAGACAAATCTGTCAGATAAATAATTCTGAAACCATTTGCAATCCCAAGAATTGAACAAAAAGTCCTGTTGTTTGTAATAGAAACTGTACTGCTTAAAATTATTATTCAGATGGATATGGCTCAGGAAACCAGGGCTTTAAGAAGAGTTGAAGTAACTTGTTGAATTAACAGTGTTGTGTTTTTTTCATGGTAGAGCTGGAAGACGCTTTGATTGACGACGGTGAGTTTCTGTCTTTGGAACTTGAATCATTCCATATGTACTGGTTGAATATCTAAACTCACATTTAACAAAGGAAAAAAGTTGGATTCAGTTTGAAACTAGGTCTGATTAAAGTCTGATGAAATACTGAGGCACTTACAGACATTACTTCAATTATCAGATCAACTATCAGATCAATAACCAGATCAATTATCACATCAACTATAAGATCAATAATCTGATCAATTATCAGATCACCTATCAGGTCAACTATCAGATCAATTGTCATAAACTCAGATCAATTATCAGATCACCTATCAGATCAATAATCAGATCACTTATTAGGTCAACTATCAGATCAATTGTCAAATAATCTATCAGATCAATTATCAGGTTTATTAGCAGATCAATTAACAGATCAACTATCAGAAACTATCAGATCAATTATTAGATAATCTATCGGATCAATTGTCAGGTTAATTACGAGATCAATTATCAGATAATCTATCAGATCAATTATCAGGTCAACTATCAGATCAATTATTAGATAATCTATCAGATCAATTGGCAAGTTAATTATCAGATCAATTATCAGATAATCTATCAGATCAATTATCAGGTCAACTATCAGATCAATTATTAGATAATCTATCAGATCAATTGGCAAGTTAATTATCAGATCAATTATCAGATAATCTATCAGATCAATTATTAGGACAACTATCAGATCAATTATCAGGACAACTATCACATCAATTATCAGATCGATTGTCAGGTTAATTATCAGATCAATTATCAGATAATCTATCAGATCAATGTCAGGTTAATTATCAGATCAATTATTAGATAATCTATCAGATCAATTGTCAGGTTAATTATGAGATCAATTATCAGATCAACTATCATCAATTATCAGGTCAACTATCAGATCAATTATCAGGTTAATTATCAGATCAATTATCAGATCAACCATCAGATCAGTTATTAGATCCTGTCACTGTCACATGGCCATGTAACTAATATTTTACATATATATATATATTTTTTTAGAGACGACAACTGTGAAACCCACGGAGCCGCCTAAAAAGAAGGGTTAGTATTTTGGTTCTGTGTTAATTTGAAATGATTTAAATGTATTTGATGGGTCAATAGAGAGGTTTTATATATATATAAAGGTTATATATAGAGGTGGTATATAGAAGTGGTATCCGAAAGTAATAGTATATAGAGGTGGTACCTATAGAGGTTATATATAGAGAGGTGTGTTTTAATACTGTGTGTGTTTTAATGCTGTGGTTGATGTTGTAGAAGATGGTGGAAGTTTTGGTGACCTCGATTTACGGGACGTCAGTGGAGGCGACTACACACCAGACGGAGGCAAATCAGGAGGTAACATGTGATACTAAAGCTATTTATAACATCCATCCATCTTCCATCCATCCATCATGCATCCATCATTCCATCCTTCCCATTTTCCTGTTGGTTTGTGTACAGTCTCTTACTCCCATTGAACTGGTTTGTTACTGGAGTTCCTTCTATATCATGTCATCATCATACTTGATGCCGTTACCATACTGTTAGTGGAAAACACTGGTTATAGTGTCATTATCTTTGTCTGTTGTTGGATTGTGGTTTCCTTGACGACGGCTGAGTCAGAGTGTCCTCATAGATGTGTTCTGTGTTTATTTACAGTCATAGTAACAGGACGAATGTGAGTCTTGCCATGATCATCAAATTTTAGTCGATTCAAGTGAAATAAGGGAGAAAAAAAAAGGTTGTCATAACATTTCCTGTTTTAAAACCTTGATTCTTCACCGTCATGAAGCAGAGTAGGTTGTATTAAGGTAATACGCTTATAAGGTTAAAAATTCAGTTTACTTCATGTTGGAGCCATTTTATCTACACTCCTGAAACAGTAGGAACATGGTATACATTTTAAAATATCAATATGTCGTATTTATACTTAAAAAGATTTTAAAATGACCTAAATTTTTTAAAATGACCTAAAATATCATCATTATATCATCATTTCTAATACAGATGTGTGAAGTTGTTCCATAGATGTCCATGTATTGAATGGGTACGAAGGGAATTTATTTCTATAGATAGGCTGGGGGATTTATGTGACCACTAGAGGGAGTAGTGAGTTACTCTGAGGATGAGAACCATAAAGAAGCAACTGTCAGAGTCCTTGACCAGAAGTGATAAAACTAGAGTGGTTGTTTTCTCCACTGGACTCAGCTGTAAATGTACAGAATGGAGTTGGATGGTAAATGTCAGTGTTTCTATATGGGTCAGTTGGAGTCTCTAAACTAAACTAACTAAACCATTAAATTGTAGATTGTTTTCCAGGGTTTGTCTCAGTTTCTTTATAATATGAAAAAGAAACAACAATTCTTTTTTCATGATGTTTTTCACGTGAATCCCCAACTAACACACAGTCCATGTGATGCTGGATCTTATTAGTGTCTTTTTTTCAGAGGAAAAGTGGAAAACCTCAGACTCTGATCAGAACCACATGGTTGGATTCAGTTCACATTCTGCTGGATACCAACCCAACCTACTTATTCAGTCCAGTCTGTGGTGTTAAGAAGACTGACTTCTGATCAGTGTGTATTTGTTCTGAATGCAGGTCATCAACCAGACCCCGGACACAATCCTCATGGTAAGAACCAACTATATACTGAGTACATTATCCTGGCCGGTATCGGTATTATCCTGGCCATTATTGGTATCATAATGACTGTAACGGTATTATAATGACCGTTATCAGTATTATAATGACTGTTACTGGTATTATAATGACTATTAACGGTATTATAATAACCGTTAATGGTATTATAATGACAGTTAACGGTATTATCCTGACCTTTATCGGTATTATAACGACTGTAACGGTATTATCCTGACTGTTGTCGGTATTTTAATGACTGTTATCCTTATTATAATGACTGTTATTGGTAGTATAATGTCTGTAACGGTATTATGATGACCATTATTGGTATTATAATGACCGTTATCGGTATTATCCTGGCCGGTATCTGTATTTTCCTGACTGTTAACAGTGTTATCCTGATCTGCAGATTTAACCCAGTTGTTGTGTTCTTTGCAGGTGGAGCTGATCAGCCTCAAGGAGGTAAGTCCATCTTTTTGTCTTTGCTTCTTCTGTGCTGCTGCTGATGCATTTCCTTTCTTTGTGTACGTCATTATGATGCGTCTCTATGGAAACCATTCCTTCTGGAGCTGTGAATGGGCATTTCCTGTTTCCTGTCCTTAGTGGTGCTGCTGGATCATTTACTTTGGACAGAGCTCATACATGTTCTTTGGGTGTTTGTGAGGTTTTGGGGTTTTTCCAGCCTCCCCTCCTGGGATGGAGGGTATTTTGTTTGGGTAAAGTCTGTCCACGTTCATTGTTTGTCAGATGATGAAGACTGTTTAGACCCGGTGTTAACATCTGTACTTTTAGATCTGATCTTGTTCGGCTCTAATACTATGTCTGAAGTTTGTCTGTAATGATATGTCCATGTCATCTATCAGGTCAATGTGGTGCAGTTCACATTTATTCCCTGACTCCTAACCAATTAGTCAATGAAATGTACAAATAAACATGACAAAACCAGGGAGAAGAAGCCAATAGAACCCATTACACCAGGGTCCAGTCACTGATGTTCTCAGGGCTGGCCTTGTTAGAACCCATTAGAACCCAACAGAACACATTAGACCAGGGTCCAGTCACTGTTGTTCTCAGGGCTGGCCTTGTTAGAACCCAACAGAACCCATTAGACCAGGGTCAAGGTGGTGGTGTTCTCAGGGCTGGCTTTATTAGAACTGATTACAACCCAACAAAACCCATTAGACCAGGGTCCATTTGGTGTTGTTCTCGGGGCTGGCCTTGTTAGAACCTATTAGAACCCAACAGAACCCATTAGACCAGGGTCCAATCACTGCTGTTCTGAGGGCTGGCCTTGTTAGAACCTATTAGAACCCAACAGAACCCATTAGATCAGGGTCCAATCACTGCTGTTCTCAGGGCTGTCCTTGTTAGAACCCATCAGAACCCATTAGACCAGGGTCCAGCCGATGTTGTTCTCAGGGCTGTCCTTGTTAGAACCCATCAGAACCCAACAGCACCCATTAGACCAGGGTCCAGTCGATGTTGTTCTCAGGGCTAGCCTTGTTAGAATCCATTAGAACCCAACAGAACCCATTAGACCAGGGTCCAGTCACTGTTGTTCTCAGAGTTGGCCTTGTTTGAACCCATTGGACCAGTGTTCAGTCACTGTTGTCTTCAGTGCTGGCCTTGTTAGGACCCATTAGAATCCAATAGAACCCATTAGACCAATGTCCAGTCACTGTTGTTCTCAGGGCTGCCCTTGTTAGAACCCATTAGACCTCATTAGAACCTGGTTGGGTCAGAGTTCTTCTTGATGTTGGCCCCCAGTCCGGTCTCTCTGGCTAAAACCCTGCTTCGATTGTGTGTCGTTGCAGATTCAGACCTTCTGTGGGGCCAAATCCTGAAGATGCTAAATGCTAACATGCCAGAGGAGTTCTATACATGGATGTTCAACCTAAAGCAGATGCTCATGCCTCTGTTAGAGCGAGTCATGGACCTGCTGCAGGCTCTACCGTGACATCCATATGGCGCCCATATGACGCCCATGGGCAGATACTGCCTTTATTATTCTGGGGTTATAATATTAACTATTTTGGTTCCGGTTAAGCAGCATCTTAAACATCGTCACCTTCCTAAAATAACTGCCTCAGTTATTTTCAGCGTCATGTTCTATCTGAATCAATCCCAGGTTGAATGTGTGAGGTTGTCAGGTTCTGTTCTGTGTTAGAGTCCTGTGGTCTGGATGCAGGAGATCAATCTCCAATAGAAAAGGGTGGTACTTTCACTGGAGGAGAACTCAACTAATTCAATTCAAGTCCATACATGTCTTCTATCAGTGATCAATAGGAACTAGATTGATATCGGTAACCATTTACATGTTATAAACCATCAACTTATGGACCAGTAGAAGGAAAGGAACATTTGGAATATTTAAAGAATTCATCAAAAATTCAAAAATAAAAATTTGTCAAAACTGTAAACAAACTTTGTAGACATTCTCCCAAAGAAGAAACATGCAAAATATGAAATGAATCCGACCAGCAGTTTAATCTGAGATGTTTAAAGAAATTGCTAATGAAGATGAGGACGACAAAGATAAAGACGATAGACGACCTGTGCCTTGACAGCAACTCGTGGGCGATCAAGTGGTGAGATAAAAACTGACTTGGGTGTTTATTTGATGAAGGTGACGTATAGATTCAGTTGATTCAGTGACGTTTTGAGGTCAATAAAAACTGCTATTTATGGACATTTAAGGACAGAACATCTGGACGGGTCATTGGACACTTCTGCATCGGGGCTTGGACAGTTACATTTTTTCATGTATTGATTTGGTTTAAAATGTTAAACAGATGAGTGATGAGTCATGCAGTGGTGTGCTGGGTAATTGGGAGAGTCGGAAGGTTTCCTGGTGGGGTGCCAGGGGGGAGAAAAATTATTTATATATACAGTATATGGCTCCTAATGGTTGGGATATTCATTCAACTGGGCTGAAACAAGTAGCCTGGACTGCTGTTTCATAAAGATAAGACATTAATTAAGTTATATAAATGTTTTTCATTCATGAAAATGTTTTCTTGGTAGTTTTTCTCGGTTCAACTGGACTGGTTTAAGCTCTTTTGAACATGTTTCGTCTCTCATCCAAGAGACTTCTTCAGTTCATGAAAATCGACCAAATAATGACTGAGAATACTCATTTCGCATTGCACTTCTCTTTCCCTCAGACTGAGATAGGGAGATACCATTACACATTGAAAACCCCTCTGTACTCGTTAAAGTTGGTTGAGTCCTGGCTGTATCGGAGAGGAGTGGCCCCGGGGCCCATGAAAAGATGGACAGGAAAAGGCTACGTGGGGCTGGAAAAGCCAGAATAAGAAAGCGATGGCTTTAGAGGAGGATGGTGCCAAGTGTGCGAAGCTCACAGACATTTTTTCAAGAAGACGGACAGAAGAGGGAAATGGTAAAGGGCCGGGGGTATATTAATATAAGCTGATTAATATAAGCTAATATCAGGCTAGGATGCTCTGAATAGGCTATACAGTATTTAACCAATTCAGCTTGCCATATAATGGATTAATATACAATACTTATACTTAGTGTAATTTATATCAACAACAGCCCTATATTTCACAAAAGTTTAAAGATGGGCTTCATAAAGATGTGCATGTGGTGAGTTTATGAAACTTTTCCCGTTTTAAGCTATGAACTATGATAGCTATTTTTTACAGACAGCACATAAACAGTGGATTTAATTGACATAAGTGTCTTACTGATGATAATCCCAATCCCAGAGCGTGAAAGAGGTGTGCACACATTACGTGCACAGTGCGTGCATGCATGCATATATATATCTATATATCTATATATATCTATATCTATCTATATCTATCTATATCTATATATCTATATCTATATCTATATATATATCTATAGATATATATATATATATCTCCAGTTGGATATGAAACTCCCAGGCTGAAAAATGGTCCCAGGATGCCACTGGAGTCATGGGTACTGTTATGGTGGTGTTAGTCCCAGTATGTGAACCCCACGCCTCTAGACGGGTACGTTTTCACTGGATTTCATTCATATTTACAATGAACATCCAAGAAACCAGAAGAATTCACTAAATGGATTCATGTAAGTAGTACTTGAAAATTAACTTACAGAAGAACTTTATTTTACCATTTATTGTTGAATGAATGTGTTTGTTTGTGACTTTGATCAGGGCATTGAAATAAGAGCTGACATAGAAAACAAAAATTCTGACAAAATTCTGCAAAGAAAACCAGTGGTGTATAAACTCATCCTAACCCAACCAGTGGTGTATAAACTAACCCTAATGTACCGTCATCGGCCTTGGAGCATCAGTGAATTCAAGAAACACAGTCAGGTCCATTTTAAATCAATATTTATGCTGTGCATTATGGGTAAAATGCAGAGACCGGACTTAACCTTTAGGATGCTAAATGCTAATTGCTAACTGTAATGCTGGTTAGGCTGTGTATTATGGGTGAGATGCAGAGAGACGGTTTACACACAAAACTACCTGATGAAATGTCTGCGTAACCTTTAGGAATAGCAGGGTTTACCGAGTTTCAAATTTAGGGGTTAATTATCTGTGCTGCAGTTGCCACCAGAGGGAGATAGAGATAATCTGGGTTCAAATTTTAGGTGGTCCATCAGAATATCCACCTGTGACTACATGAACCCCTCAGTCTACATCAGTATTTATGTAAATCTGATGACATTGGCTCCAGACCTCCTATTAATATCATGTTCTAAACCCTGGAGTGGATTGTATTAATATAAATATGTGTTAGATAGGACCCTATATTATTATAAATTGAGTGGATTATATTATCATAAATTGAATCACCTCATTTTAGTTTCAACAATCAGAATTTATCTGCAAAGAAAAGTCAATTAGTGTTTGAAAAGTAAACATTGCCCGAGGCATCACGTTTACATACCAGCGATAGTTATAGTTAATTATCTAGGACAAACGTCATAGATATGACCTGGAATGCAATGGAACGAGTGAAGGATGGTGGAACATGAGCAGTCCAAACCCAACCCACGTCCACGTCCTGAAACTCACAAGGAGCTGCTAAAGTTTACATTCAGACAACTCAGTGACCTTTGACCCTAGCCTGTCCTGGATCCTGGGTCCACTCCGAGCTGCTTTACCTATGAATGTGTTGGTAGTCGTAGATTGTTTGGGTGTGGTCTGTTCATTGCTCATATGTTGTGGATGACACATTTATACGTATATGTGGGTGTTTTTCATTCAAATATAACTCATTGGGTTTGTTTTGGGGGGTTCTTATGCCTGGTCCTTAATTCTGAACTTCATACATAAACCTGATTAGATGTAACTTTCATGGAGGCATCTGTCATTTTCCATCATCTATATAAATCTAATCCATCATCATCATGATTATTATTATTATTATTATTATTATTATTATTATCATCATCATCATCATCTACTGCTAACTAATAAATGCAGTTTACTAATGGTTGAAAACCCTAACCCACTCAAGACACTGGGAGGATTAGCATTTTCCATTTATTGAAAGCTTTAGTATTTTATCAACTTGACGGTACTAAATGTTCATATATTATTCTAATAAACTGCCTTTAACATAATCATTTTGTTTTACTGATGAGTAATATTTTTACTATTAACTTGGACTTAAAGTGCTTCTGTTTAAGATGGTTAAGGGTGTGTTTTTGGAAGGGACTGGATTTTAGATTTTTACACAAACTCATAGCCTAGTGTTAGATTTATCTAAAATGTAATGTTAAATGCAGAAACTCTAATCTTTGCCCTTTCAACTTAAGGCTGATGACATGGATGTTAGACTTAGGGGTGTATTAGAGGTCTGTTAGAGGTCTACTAAAGAGTCTATTAGGGCTCTGTTAAGTCTATTAGAGATCTATTAAAAAGTCTATTAGAGGTCTAGAGGTCTGTTATAGGTCTATTAGACATCTGTTAGAGGTCTATCAGAGATCTAGAGGTGAGTAAGAGGTCTATTAGATGTCTGTTAGAGGTCTATTAGAGATCTGTTAGAGGTCTATCAGAGATCTAGAGGTGAGTAAGAGGTCTATTAGATGTCTGTTAGAGGTCTATTAGAGATCTTGAGGTGAGTAAGAGGTCTATTAGATGTCTGTTAGAGGTCTATTAGAGGTCTGGAGGTCAGTAAGAGGTCTATTAGACATCTGTTAGGTCTATTAGAGGTCTGGAGGTCAGTAAGAGGTCTATTAGATGTCTGTTAGAGGTCTATTAGAGGTCAGTAAGAGGTCTATTAGATGTCTGTTAGAGGTCTATTAGAGGTCAGTAAGAGGTCTATTAGATGTCTGTTAGAGGTCTAGAAGTCTATAAGAGGTCTATTTAAAAGTATTAGAGGTTTAGAGGTCTATTAAAAAGTCTACTAGAGGTCTCTGTTTAAGCCTGTCAGGAGTTCTTTGGGAGGAATTGGATTTTGGTGTTTTTCTACTAAACCCTGTCGTTGGAACAGTGTTACAAAAATTCACTGTGCTTCAGTCCGGACAAACAACAGGATGGTGGGAGTCGCAAGCAGCGCATGAGCCGTCCATTTATTTACAGTGGGAAAACAAAAGAATTAAACCATAAGGCAGCGAAGCAAAATCCACAGTTCACTGTGTGGCATCCCATAAACTCTCCCTCGAGTGCCATGTTAGCTAGAGCATTATAAGGACTAAGCCCCGCCCCAAGACCAACCAATTTCGAATTAACACAAAAAATGCTATTTCTGGCCACCACATAATCACAAACAGGTTCCACATTAAACCCACCAGCACAATACAAAACACACAAATCATCATTGCAAAAACTCATTCATACCTGACTGTTGGACCACTTGCAACATGATATTAATTCAGAACCCAAATTCTCTCTTCCACTCAGAGGAACATTGTATGGCTAGGTACATATTCAACACCCTGTAAGGCGGCTGCTTCAGCTGCCCTGGTTCAAACCCCAGGCACAGAGGAGGAGGAGGAGGGCACCAGAATGGAGGCAGCAGCACCGGAAACCACGATTGAATAAAGATAACTGGAGATAACAGAACTGGTGTGTAATGTGAATAGTTTGTGCTTCTGTAGATGTATGATGTTTGAACATTAGTCCAATGTGGTGCTTGCACTCAACACGGAAACAGTGGGGAACTATGCGTTGTATGAACCAGGAAAGTATGAAAGGCTGAGGGTCAGCTTCACCAGGTGCCACCTTTGTGCAGTGACGAGGCCTTGGTCACAAACAGGGTTAGAAAAGGGTGGATGTTGAACAGTTCAACTAACTAAGGTTTGGGTTATTAAATCATTGACGTTTAACTAGGGTTTGGTTCATGCTTTATTCCATAAGTTCACACAGGGCTGAGGAGGAGCTGCTTGTGTTATTACCTGGAAGTAAGGTTACATGACATGAAATAAAGCCTGTGAGTGGACACACCTTTGAACGGACTAGACAATAATGAATAAATAATAGTAAACAGCTGTAGCTCAGGTCTTCAGCGATCAGTGTCTAACTGCATGTTTTGTTTTTAGTCATGTGATCATGTGGTCGTGTCAGGGCACACACCCATTAACCTCAGCAGCCGTTGGCTTACATTCTCACATAACCTGTATTCACCAATGGTTTGGTTCAGTCTATTCAAAAAAGGCTTCACAAGTTGCATCAGCTGATGGTTCCCCTTTGGTGGTTTACTCATAATGACTTGTGTCCTGTTTGGTACCTGAGGGTTTGGCCCCTGAGGGTTCGGTACCTGAAGGTTTAGTACCTGAGGGTTCAGTACTTGAGGGTTTAGTACCTGTGGGTTTGGTACTGGGGTGTTTAATTCTTTCGACCTTAGTTTTATTGAGAGCAGCTCAAACATCTGCCAGATTCCTGTTAAATCTATAGCTGTAATGCTAATTCCTGGTTATATCCGTAGCTGTGATGCTAACTCCTGGTCATTCCTGTAGCTGTGATGCTAACAGTAGCCTCCATTGTGTGAAATGTGACTTATGCTTGTGTGTAGCCCAAGGCCGTCCTGATGTTTGGCATTAATCTGTCAGTCATGCTGTTGTTCTGGTCCACGCCCTGCTGTGACTCACTGCTTTAACCTGCACCAGTCCTGTTGTTGGGCCATGTTGTGTAGTATTCCTATTGTGTAGTTGTGTAGCTCCGCCCTAACCCCAGCACCTAGGGTGCGGTCAGCTTTGGTTTCTGCTTTTAATCCTCCTTCGTCTGTTGTTATTCGACGGTTTCAGCTCAGATTTACAGACGTTTGTCGACGTTTCCACAGTTGAAAATGTGAGCTTCAGTGTGTCTCAGCCTCTGTTCTGCAGCTGTGTGCACTCGACCATGTACAGGTAACTGCTGCCACCTGGTGGACAACTAGGGTCATGACAGGACAGGAGCTGTTTTCATCACTGAAGTACTCCAGTTTTATCACCATCACACTGGGTTTTATGTGTTTGATTTGTTTTTAAGTCTTAGTTTAATGGTTTTAAGTTAAGTTTTAAATGGTTTAACACAGGGATAAATAACTAACTTCATTTTTTCAACATTTTTCTATCATTATTGTTGACCTAAAACTGTTCCTTCATGTTTACTAGTACAAATGTGCAGCGTACACAGGATAAAGCAGGGGTCACCAATCCTGGTCCTTGAGGGCCGGTGTCCTGCATGTTTTAGACATTTCCCTCTTCCATCACACCTGGTTCAATTAATGATCAGCTCATCTTCAAGCTCCGCAGAAGCCTGGTAATGATGTAATGGCATCCAGGTGTGTTGGAAGAGGGAAATATCTAAAAGATGCAGGGACACTGGCCCTCGAGGACCAGGATTGGTGACCCCTGGGATAAAGGGTCTGGATGTGTCAGATGACACATACTTCTGGATGGTTTTATGCATTAAACCATTCATTTCTTTGGTGTTTGTAATTGTACTGTTGTGTCTGTGAATGTATGAGTGAAAATCATGGTAAAAGTTTAAGACATAAGAGGAATATAGCCAAGGAACACATGCACGTTTGGAACGTCTCCATCCCATAATAACAAGCTTTAAGGCTCAGGCTTTAAGGGTTAGTGATAGTTAGAGTTAGGGATGGTGGTTAGGGTTAGTGATGGTTAGGATTAGTGATGGTGGTTAGGGTTAGTGATGGTAGTTGGGGTTAGTGATGGTGATTACGGTTTGTGATAGGGTTAGTGATGGTGGTTAGAATTAGTGATAGTTAGGGTTAGTGATGGTAGTTGGAGTTAGTGAGGATGGTTAGGGTTAGTGATGGTAATTAGAGTTAGTGATGTTAGGGTTAGTGATGGCGGTTAGGGTTAACTCCAGTTGTAAGTGTGGGTTTAATTCCGATGTCTTGTGTGGGTCCAACAGAAGCCGGTTCCGGACAGATCGCAGGCATTGTCAGTGCCGTTGGAATGGCTCTGCTCGGAGCAGCATCCAGTTACTTCGCCTACCAGAAGAAAAAACTCTGCTTCAAGATTCAGGGAGGTTAGCATCACTGTCACTTCACCTGTCTGAACTATTTGATTTCAGTTTTTCTGTATATTGTCAGTCCTGACCTTCACGTGTCGTGTTCAGGTGCTGACCCCGAGAGTGGGAAAAGCCATGGGACTCACTCCGAACCTCAAGGTACCTGTCTATGTTTGAATAAAAGCTGTTATTGTTCCAAGAAATGAGCAGAGAAGTGTCTCAGAAAGGCTGAATCTGAGTGTAAACATCCATCTGTCCGTCATATCCAGGCTGAAACACATTCAACTAAAACAATCCATGCTTTGGAATGTTCACCAACCTGATCATAAACATTTACACAGCGTTCAAGGATGTGATGAAAAGTTACTCGGGTCATTTTGTTTCTAGTAAGTAGGGGTGCAACGGTACACGTCTTACCGTCGTACCATTCAGTACGCCCCTCATGGTTCAGTACAAGCATGTACCGCGGTACAGCTCATTTGTCATTTCATTAATGACATTTCTGGACAACTCACATTTATATTAGAGCTTTACAAGACGACTGACTTATGGAATTCTACTGTCATTGGTTGGAGCCGGACGCAGAGCCCCTGTGCTGCACTGCCCCTTTGACTTATAGGGAACTGGATCCAGTTCCCCCACTGAGTCAGGTGTATTCGTCTCCGCGGATGTCGGCGCGTACTCGAGGCGGACCCAAAGCGGACACTGGACACGTCCGCGCCAAACTCAATTTTTACAAGCACGTGGACTCCACAGATGCGTACATGGTGTCACACAATAGACTGCTCTGCGGGAATGTAGGAAAGTGTCCTGAGAAATGTAGGAAATTGGTACGGTATGAAACCTCAAATGTCCGTGGACAGTGCGCGCGGTGTCGGTGCTGTCACAGGTACACACACAATCCGTCCGATTTTGTGAAGCCTTAAGGCTCTCCATCAGGTCCAGTTTAACCGAACTGGTTTGTACTAGAATAAACACTTTAGTGTGGTGGTGTTTGGACCGGAGTTGTACAGGGGCTGTGTGGGTTCCATCTGTTGGAGAAAATACAGACAAGCCCCGCCCCTTTAAAGCACTTTAAAGTACTAAGGTTGTACTGACAACCTTAGTACTATATATAAAATTCTGACACTGTTTACTAATGTGAACAAACTTGGAACAGATGCTATCTTTCCAAAATTTTCATTTTCATAGTTGTTAATGTGATACTGAGTCAACTCGACGTCAAACCATTGTAATGTTATAAGCTAAAGGGCAAAATGTTTTTTTTTTTTTCCTTAAGTTACCTTAGACTATTTCCATGCATTGGTGTCCCACATTGTTCCACACAAACATAGTCTTTGTCCCTCATTTGATGAGTTGGGATCTGGTCACCATAAGCCCTTAGACTCTGAGCCCGGCTCCAGCCCACGGCCTCTGGGTCCGAACCGAACCGTGACTCACAAATCGCAATACGTACCAAACCGTGGATAAACTGTACCGTCGCATCCCTACTAGTAAATCTCCACATAATGTTTTTTTTCGTTTATATTTACCTGCGTCGTAGCCAGAGATTCTGTAAATAAAACCATCACATCATCTGTATACGCTTTGATGCAGTTTAGGGTTAACGTTAATCTAGCTGACTCCATTTCAGTTTCTATATAAATACAAATTCTCCTGGTGGGTTAAATAGAACTAATGTGTCCCAGCCTGAATATGATGACCTCACTAGACTTCACTAATGGAAGGACCTGCTCATACGTCTTCAGACAAATACAGGTTTTGTTTTGTTTTCAGAACCGTTCCAACCTTTTATTGGTTTAAATGAGAATATTCCTATAGTACAAGTCCCTTCATATTGACTGTATAACAGAGTTGAGTCCATTAAACTGCTGTATTTACATTTTTGTGTTTTTGTGGTTTACAGTTCTCAGTAACCTGCTCAACACGTCCTAAACATCACTGCCGAGCCCGGAGGCTTTCTAGTGGTCATCGAGGTTCAAGCCTTTGAACAAGCTCAACTTCAAAAAGTGTAAATCTTCCTTTTCTTTAGTCCTAGTTTGGTTTTTAACAGACAGTAGAGTTTGTGGGACTACTGTACATGAGAGCATCATATTTTTCATTGTCTGAAATAATTGAGTTTACCGTAATCACCAGGTGGGCGGGGTTTGGAAGCAGTAAGCCCCACCCACCTGTCAGAAGGATTGAACTGTTTTTTTTTCCTCATATGGATTTATCATATTTCTTTAGCACTTTAAATCTTCAAGGGTCATCTTCTTAGTCTTTTATTTTGTCCAGATATAAGACCTTTGTTTTCAATGCTTTATCTCTAGATTAGTGAAATATTCTGACCATAAAGACTGAATGTCAACTTTCCTCACATTTAACTAAATTAACTTTAAATGGAAAGAAATGACAATATTTGAAAATCACTGTGACAGACAGTTTTCAGCCTTAACCAATTTATTACAGAAATAAGTAAATATATGATGTTAAAACCTGTGATAACATGTTACACTTTTACTCACTTTTGTCAATGCTGAGTGACAGAATGAAAGGATGTTCATGTTGGAACTTGACAAAATGATCAAAATATTATTAGAATAAATGTCCAATTATTAGTTTTACATTAACCATTAGATGCAATGAAATGGAAAAAAATCCAGACCTTTAATGTGGATTATACATATGAAAATAACTAAGTAAAGGCTGGCATTAGTGGTTTAATCTCTTCTTTATGGTCAGAATGAGACAATTAAACTCAGGATTTGGGCTAGGGCTGACCCTAACCCTAGGGTTAGCCCTGACCCTAACCCAATAAACTCATAAACAGTCGATCATTGGAAACTATTAAAAAGATCCATTTTTGGTGCCATGTCAATAAACACATGATGTTAATTTAGTAAAACCCTGAAATGATGAGAAAAGGTGTTTTATGTTCATTCATGTCTGACAAGAAAAAGGCTTAAATTACATTAAAGTTAAACTGATTTAACTATTTCTAACATTGTGGAATTTAGAGTCTGAAATCTGGACAAAACTGATGCGCGACTGCCTGAAAATACAGTCAAGGGTTGAATCGAAGCAGAAACAGGAGGTTGATGAGTGAAATTAAACAACAGGCTGATGTTGAACAGTTTATGTTTTAGATCCAGAAGGAGCTGAAATACACAACAAATCAACTCCATACATTCACATGTGTTTAAAGGAGCTCAGGCTCAACAGTCAACAGGGGATTTTGGGGTTTTTTTGGCGGGGAACTGATCCTAAACCTGTGACTATAACTTCTGTCTGAATTCCAGTCCTTAAACTTTAAACTCGCATCTTGTTTCACAGTTTTCAATGTCTTTTAACTCATTGATTTTGCTTTGAGGTTCTTCTGTGTTTCTGCCTGTGATTTAGAATTTCCAGAGTTAAATGTTATATATTCCATTTGGACTCAGATCAGCCTGGTGGTAAATTACTTCTGATGTTTTCAGACGTTTCCTATTAGTGTAGCTTATGTACAACACTAGAACACGATGAAAGGAATGTATGATGCAGCAGTGATTCTGAAAAACCAGAGCGTGATGACGCTTTAGCTCATGTGGAGGAGATGATCCTAGAAATAGAAATATGAGAGCAAACTCCAACAACAATCTGAATGATGGACGCTGCCGCCGTCACTTTAAAAGATCATTTCATGAGCCAAGAAAATCGTGTTTTGTGGTAAAATTAGTAAAGAAACCCCTGGATTTGAGTCAAATGGCTTAATAGACTTTATCTGCTCCCTGACATTAACAGGGTCCATTCAAACTGTATCAACGATTGGTTGTTCGTACTGATTTGAGGTCCTGTAATGAGGCGTTTGGTCTACACCTGAGGTTTGCTTCATATTCAGACTTTGGATCATAAAGGTTTCCATCAAATACGACTTTTGTTTCCTGTGCTCAGTGAATGCCTCCTTATGATTCAGTCTCCATTGAACTAAAACATTAAGGAAAACCTTGGTTGTTTCATTGCACTCAGTCATGTACAGGTAACTGCTGCCACCTGGTGGACAACTATGGTTAGGGTAAGGGTCAGGGTTAACCCTGACCCTTATCCTAACCCCTGATCCTAACCCTGTTTTACAGACATACGGACTGGAGCTCAGACACTAAGAACATGTTCTTATGTTCATCCCTTTGTTCTTTTGCTAATTGTAGCCAATGCTAACCTTCAGACGCTCTGATCTGATGCATTTATATCATGGCGTTGTAAATATCAGGCCAATGTGGACACACAGCGGCTGAACTCTGCTTCAGGCTTCAGTGGAGTTTTCATGTTTCATACTGTGTTTGACATGAATGTTACTGTTGAATGGATTTGTTTATGTACATGTTCAATAAAGTGGTGTCGTCTGGATTTGGTTCATGTTTTTGTGAGAAAAAAACGACAGTTTACATGTTCACATCCAGGAGGATTTAGGATGAAATGGAAAACTGTGAAGAGATGAACTGTGTAAATTCAAGCAATTAATGTTTATTAGAACAAATTCTGAGTGGAATTAAACTACAAACTACATCTATGTCCTCATGGAGGAGGAAAGACCTACAAAACAACACATTTAAGGACATTTTTGTTGAAAACATGATAAATCAATGATTGCACAATGATCAACATAGCAAATAATGTCTTGTAACAAAGTAAATAATGATAGAATAGTTTCAGGTGAACTGAACTTACAGCCTTCTACGAACCCTAACCCTTCTACTAACCCTATCCCTAACACTAACCCTTTGACTACAGCCTTTGAGTAAAAATAGGATTTATTCAGACAAATATGACATTTATTCGACCACTTCACAGTTTTCTGGTTTCTAATAATGCACAATGTGTTTTCAATATCCAAATGTAGTTTGTGTATTTCTTAAATAGTAGTTAATGGTAGTTAAATGTTTATTTCCTTGATAATCAATGAGTCATTATAATAACAGTCATAATTAATCAGTCATTCAGACCCAAGGAGGTAAAACGCTGCCTCTGTACAATACAAACAACTTACACAAAACAAAACTGGTTCTGTGTAATATTAATGTTCCAACTCTGACCAGCAGGGGTCAGTCTGGTACCAGAACACATTCAGAACCAGAACCACCATGGAACCGATACTCTGGATCCACAGACTGGATCAGTCACTGAATTAAGGATAAAACTCATTTGTAAGACCAGTAAAAAAAGACAGAATAACAATTAGAAAGGTGAAAAAATTTACCTAAAAGACAATAAAACCAAACTAAAAGAAATATTTTCCACATCTGTATCATGGAATCAAGTTTAATTAAACTAAAACTAAAACTCAGACACTCAAACCCCTCCACCACAATAATAACCTGAATGATCCTAGGACCTATGTTGTTGGGGGTGTTAGCCCCTGGTAGGGTTCCCCAAGGCAAAGAGCGATTCAAAACCAGTATGAATGACACATCAGAGGACCATGCTTCCCTCACACAGATCAGGGTCACCAGGGCCCCACCCTGGAGCCAGGCTTTGGGAAGGGGCTCTTTGGAGAGCTCTTCGGCAAGGCCCATGGGGCCTAGCCGGGCTCAGCCCGAATGAACTGCATGGGACCATCCTCCTGCATGATTACCACCAGCAGAAGGCACCATGAGGGTTTGGTGCTCTGTGGATTGGGTGTCGGCCAGATATGGAGGCCCTGGCGATCCAATCCTCAACTACCAACACTGGTTACCGGGACATGGAATGATACCTCTCTGGTGGAGAGCCTGAGTTAGTGCGGGAGGTTGCGAGATACCGGCTAGTTATAGTTGGGCTCACCTCTATGCACAGCCTGGGCTCTGGAAGCAATCGAGGTGGGTTGGACTCTTTTATTCTGGAGCTGCCCAGGGTGAGAGGCACAGCGCAGGTGTGGGGTTACTTGTAGCCCCCCCCCTGTCCTGTGGGTCCTTGTATGACCGGAGCCAGACCTTGCTCCACATTTGTTTCTGGTGCGGGTTGAACTCTGCTAGGGCTGCCCTTTGTCACCGATTCTGTTCATAATTTTTATGAACAGAATTTCTAGGCACAGCCAGGGGGAGGAGGGGGTCTGGTTTCGGGGCCTCTGGGTTGCACCACTGCTTTTTGCAGATGATGTGGTCTTGTTGGCTTCAAGCTGTGACCTCCAGCTTGCACTGGGGCGGATCACAGCCGAGTGTGAAGCAGCTGGTTTGAAGATCAGCACCTCTAAGTCCGAGGCCATGGTCCTCAGTCTGAAAAGAGTGGAGTGTCCTCTTTGGGTTGGAGAAGAGTTGCTGCCCCAAGTGGAGGAGTTTAAGTATCTTGGGGCCTTGTTCACGAGTGACAGAAGGATGGAACAAGACATCGACAGGCGGATCGAGGCAGCGTCGACAGTATTGCAAATGCTGTACCTGACTGTTGTAGTAAAGAAGGAGCTAAACCAAAAGGCAAAGCTCTCAATTTACTGGTGGATCTAAGTTCCTACCCTTACCTATGGTCCCCCTTAGAAATAGGGTGAGGAGTTCATCCATCCAGTAGAGGCTCAGAGTAGAGCCGGTGCTCCTTCACATTGAGAGAAGTCAGCTGAGGTGGTGCAGACATCTGGTCAGGCTGCCTCCTGCATGCCTCCCTAGTGAGGGGTTCTGGGCATGTCCAACTGGTAGGAGACTCTGGGCAGACCCAGGACATGCTGGAGGGATTACATCTCTCAGCTGGCCTGGGAACGCCTTGGAATCCCCCCGAAGGAATTTGAGGAGGTGGAGGGGAGAGGAAAGGTTGGCCTTCTTTACTCAGGCTGATGGACCTGTGACTCGGATAAGATGAAAAAGATGGATGGATAGAAACTCATAGATGCTTATTTTAACGGGATAAAATAACACTGTGTTTTATAATGTTGATGTGCTGCATCTGCTGATAGTTGACATTATAACTCTGTGAGCTTAGCTCTGTTAACTTAGCTCTGTTTTTAGACTAAAACAGCCACAGTAAAACCACTAATCACCTCTGTTGTCTGTTGGTTTGTGTTGAACTGAAGATCTGTTTGAATCCAACAAATAAGGTCAGAACTGTCACAGTTTAGTCTGAACCACGGATCAACAAACGGAAACTTAGCAACGATAAGAACATCCCATAATAACTTCATAAGCCTCAGAATCCAGCTCCATTCTGTACATTTACAGCTGAGTCCAGTGGAGAAAACAACCATTCTACTTTTATCACTTCTGTTCTAGGACTCTGACACTTGGATGGTTTTGTCTTGTTGCCACTATAATATTATTTGTTTCATTTTATCTGTTCCTCTGTTACTTTCATCTTCTGTCTGAACTTCCATCTCATTTCATCTTTTACACTTTTGACTGGTTTTTATCCTATTTTTACAATGATTTCAAGAGAAATATTGATTTGAAATTTAATGCTGATAATCATCGATGTCACCTGAAAAACTTGTTCATCATGTTGACGTTTTGGTTCATTTTTGCTTTAAGTTTAGTTTACTGGAAAACATCAATCAACAGTAACATGATTGTTTTGCTCAGGGGGATTGGACTCCAGGTCATGGAGGTCGATGGCATTGCTCAATCATTGGCGGAGGTCGACCTCCTGGACCAGTTGAACAAACAGACCCATAGACCGGCCCCCCTTCAGACCCATAGACCAGCCCCCAACACTCCCATCTACACCGGAAGCGGGGGTGTTGGACACTCATTCATGCTCAGCAGACGATCTGGTTCAGGCCAGTAGAAGGATGGAACCGTTAACCTGACCCTGGTGACCCAAGGCCCTGAACTGAACTGGAACCCCTTCAGTGAGAACAAGGAAAAGACGACGGAAGAAAGGACGACTGGAGAACGCAGACCAAAGAACTACAACTAGAGGACGCCAACGACTGGAGAACGACGACTGGAGAACTACAACTGGAGGACGCTGGCGACCGGAGAGCTACAACTAGAGGACAAGGACCATACCACGACGACTGGAGGACGCTGACAGCAGAATGTCAGGTAGGAAACTAAATTACCTGACCAGGGTTTGTACTCTAACCCTGGCGTACAAATTAGTCTTGTACTCCAGGGTTGGATTACCCCTGAGTTCGGTTCAATGATCCAGAAGAAACCAACTTGGTTTGAGTTGTCTGAACCTCAACTCTGCACATGACTGCAAACACACACACGTGTCAGGGCTAAACTTCCAAAGAAATCAGAGTAAATAATGGGCGCCACGTTCTACAAAAACAGTTGGATCCAAACGGGAGGATAGAACAGAGTTCACCACAACAGAACCTTATAACAGCAACTAAAACATAGTGATGCAGTTCTTGAGACCGGTCTTGGACCAAATTTTGGTGGTCTCGGTCTTGCCACAGACAACTCATTTGGTCTTGGTCTTGTCTTGGTCTGGGACATAGTGGTCTTGATGGGATTTGTACAAAAACCGAGCAAGCCATTCATGTGCATCATCACAGAATAGTATCATTAATTATTATGTGCCCTCTTCAAATGCAACCAGTCAGATGCATCTATTTTAAAACATGTCACATTATACATTTTCTCAACGGACAATGCCAGCTCACGACAGTCCACACACATCATAAGATTACAATACAGAAAATGTCAGCGAATTAAGCAGTGATTACTTTGGCTTCACGGGGCACAAAGAGTATCTGCAACACATCCCAGAAAAAGAATATTCATGAAATAAAGGCCTAACGTGTAACTATGACAAATCTGGGTGATTTAAAATGAAAGACATAAGGACAATATAATACAAAAGATAACATGAATTTGATTTAACTAGTCATGACACTTTACAGAAATGCCTTTTGCTGTACTTGATAAGAGTAATCATGTCATGTCGATTCTAACTCTAGTCTGTTTCCGGTCATGGTCTTGGACTTGGTCTTGGTCTCGCCTTAGTGTGTCATGGTCTTGGTCTTGTCCTGGTCTCCATATCCTTCAGTCTCGGCAGTGTCTTGGCCTCGGTCTAGCTGGTCTTGAATACAACACTACTGAAATGCACAAAAAACAAACTATGATTAATTTGAAACTAAGAAGAAATCAACCTGAAATCAGCCTGGTTATAATTTACCAGAGTCACTAATCAAAAACAACAGTATCCAGGGTAAAATTAGAAACAACTCAACTCTATTATTAACTGAAATAGAAACGAAAAGACCTCCAAAACCACAAAGAACATAAGAAAAAGTACAAAAAAGACAAACGCATCAAAATCAGAGTCACAATGTCTTTGAACAATGAAGTTCGATGACATGCAGTTGTTGGTCAAAGAAGAAAAAAGGAGGATTTTTGTATTTATTCACTGTTATTGCTATTATTATTAGTATTATTATTATTGTTATAACTAACATCCATTAACTTTTACAACTATTAACTATCAGAACTATTAACTATTAGTGTTTGCTCCTGGAGGATTCTTTTGGGTTTCTGTAAATTGGCTTGAGAGTCTGGTTTAAACCAGCTCTATATGTAAAGTGCCATGAGATAACTTCTGTTATGATTTGGCGCTATATAAATAAAATTTGATTTGATTTAACCATCAGAACGATTAACGATTAGAACTATTAACTATTAAAACTATTAACTAGAAATTATCAGAACTATTAACAATTAAAACTATTAATGATTACAACTATTAACTATCAGAACTATAAATAAGACAACAGAGACAAAGAATAAGACAATGAAGACGAAGAATACGACGACAAAGACAAAGAATAAGATGACGAAGATATTTACTCACTAGTTTGAAAAAGTGGACATTAAAGTTTTTCAGTTCATCTGTCTATAATCTTTCCTCTGTGATTTATCATTATTTATCCTTTATATTTTGCTTTTTTCGGTGTAAATCCTGTATTTTCTAGATTTAATAAACTGATCATGTAGATGTTCATTAAAACTCAGAGTAAGGCTATTAGATCAGAAACAGAGAAAACTGAGGAAAAAGTGACTTTTATTCAAATCTATCAATAACTGAACAGAAACCCAGTGATTCCATCCACTGTCATTGATTCAACCCCATAGGTTAAAATTATTATGGGATGTTCTTCTGGGTTTTCCTGCTAAATCAAATGCAACATCCATTGATCATTAATCTGACTTATGAAGCTAATGCTTTGATCTCCAGCCCGCCAGGCCTTCGTCACCATGGCGACCACAGACACCTACTGCATGGGTGCCATAGTGGTTGCCCGGAGTCTACGGCGCCACGGGACAACTCGCAGCATCGTTGTCATGGTTACGCCCAACGTCTCAAAGGAGTCCCGGTAGGAGACTGGGTCACTTCTGTTTTCTATGATTGAATAGTTTTTCCACATGTTCAGATGTAACACAACTAATCATTGCAGTCACTACTCACTGCAGTAAATGTCTGCAGTGATTAACCCCAACTGTAACCCTAACCTGAAGGCAACTTCAACTTCATTAAACCATCCACTAAGTGTCTGTGGTTGAACTGGATTAGTTTCTATAACCAGTAAAAACAGTTGTTTGACTTTTAATTTTATGTATTTTTTATTCAATCCTGATGGACAGAGTGTCTCTGGCCGGTGTCTTTGATGAGGTCGTCCTGGTGGACCTGGTGGACAGTGGAGACCACCTCCGTCTGTCCTGGCTCCAACGTCCTGAACTCGGCATCACCTTCACTAAGATCCACTGTTGGACACTGACGCACTTCAGCAAATGTGTGTTTCTGGACGCAGACACACTGGTAAGTCCAGTCTGACCTCTGGGCCTCAGGGTGGGTATCCGCTGTTGGACACAGACACACTGGCAAGTCCAATCTGACCTCTGACCTTTACTGTATCCAAGAGTGGGGTCACACCTGCTTCCTCCAATGACAGAAGATTACTCAAGGACACGCCCACAGACTTATAATGAACTAAAGCTAACTGCTAATGCTAGGTACTGTAATGCGTTAGGATGGGTGAAATGCAGGTACAATTGTCCAACAGAGGAAATAAAGTGAGTTAACCTTAAAGTTATCCTGTACAGTCTGGCATTTTTACAATTTTCTTTTGTAACCTTAGACTGGTCCTAATAAGCGTGTGACAAACTAAAATGTAAAAGAAATCCACCAGGTTTTGAAACAAAAAAAAAATGTTTAATTCTCATATATTTCTGATAAAAGTCTGACCAAACATATTTGATCTGAATAAAATAATTGGCTGAGCTTCCTGTCTGTCATCCGTTGCCCCGTCCTGCATCAGTTGCCTACCGCTGTCACCGCTTGTGAGTCGTGTGCCTCTGCGGCAGAGCGGTCTTTGAAATGTATCAAGGAACAGCAAAGAACTTTCAAAGACCAACCAAGGTGAGCCGCCACTTCCACCCCCAGCTGCTCACACAGAGAATAGGATGCTAATAAGACTGTAGCAGAAAAAGTTGCCCAAAAGAGAATTCTCAATGCAACAAGAGGCAAGACGCGCATCTGTAGCTGAAAAGCGATGAAGATGGAGGCTGAGTTTCTGCTGACAGGTACTTTCAGTTTGCCTAATCATAGAACACAACATTACATGTGATAACGTAGCATTAAGATGCTATCAGTTACTATAGTTCTGTAATGTTATGTTTTATGTGCAATGAAGATTAGTGTTAGCGTCAGCGTTAACTTCCCCACTCATCTGTGGTTCCAAGGCGACCTCTCCTATCCATGTGCACATACATGATGTTCCTCCTCTGTTTACTTAGTGTAAACATGTTAACAAGGACATGCGTGTTTCAAAGGCCGCACTGGGTAAACATAACCCCGAGGTCACGACCCCTGCACATATGTAACTATACGAACATGGACGAGAACACAGCGCACAGTCCATCGCCCAGCTACATATGACTGAAAACACACACACAAGGATGAACTGGAATGACCTGTAGTGGTCAAAGGTCATCATGACTAGTAATGATAACAGTAAAGGG